>JAWPHD010025154.1:0-17101 GCA_037043455.1 Cyrtodaria siliqua | reverse complement strand
CGGATGTTGAGATGAACCCAGGTCCGTCCGAAGAACTAAACAAATATTGGAAGCTATTGCAGCCGCTAAGGATAGCACAACAAACGAGATTCGACAAGTCAAAGAGGAAGTATTGCAGGTCAAAAACGAAATGAAAGCAAATGAAGTTTGAAGTGTGTAAAATTAAGTCTTCGGTTAAATATATAGAAGAAAAACAGGTTTCACTTGAAATACGCGTTAATAACATGGAATCACAATTTGAAACTTTATCATATAACCAAGAAATGTTACAATCTGATATCGATGCATCACAAATCGAAATTGATAGAAAACATGATGAATTTGAAAGCCTGGAAAAAAAGTAGACTACCTTGAAGCTCAGTCACGTAAAAATACTTTAAGAATTTTTGGACTCGATGAAGAGAATTTTGAAAATGACACAGTTAGAAAAGCTATTGTTATGGATAAAGTTATAAAGGTCGTTTGTCCAGATGAACAAAATATAGATGAAATTATTGATAGTGCAAAGCGTGTAGGAACTGTCGGTGTTCATCCTCGTATGATGCTTGTCAACTTTTCAAACTTGCAAAACAAGATTAAGATGTTTACCGGTCGATATGAACTGCGTAAAAATGGAATCCTATTTTCTAACGATCTAACATTTAAGCAAAGAAAACAGCTTAAAGAGCTGAGCATTAAAGGTCTAGGTGGTTATTTAAAAAACGGTGAGTTATCCACCTACCGTAAATCAGATAATGATGGCGACATTAAAACAAGAGTATTCAAAAGAGGCATCAGAACGTTATCTTCCAGAATTGAACCACCGCAGGAAAGCGATAATATGGATATAGATCGGCATGTAAATCCAATAGTGCATGGAAGTGAAGCTGGCTAAAGTGTCAATAGATCTATTTCATCGAATGATAGTGGAGAAATCGTATAGCGGTTAGGCCAATGCCCATCAGATAACAATAGCAACATATCAATAATTTGCTGGAGTATTGAAGGTTTACGAAACAAATTGAGCGATGCTGACTTCATGTTATACATTACTAACTTTGACGTTATAATTGTTATAGAGACATGGGAGCTTGACAAATCGGAAATAGAACATGCTTTTCCAAATCATATATGTTTTATCTTTCCCGCTAAATTGTCTGTACGTGGTGGTAGAAATATGGGTGGAGTCATGGTGTTTATTCGGAATGTATTTGAACAGTATGTGAAACAAATATCTAATAATTTTGAGTTTGGGGTATTACTGAAATTTGACAGACCTTATACTCATTTGTGTCTACATTCCAACAGAAAATTCTCCATTTTATAGAGAATTAACAGCAGGAATGCAAATTATAGAAAATGAAATAGTTGACATGCAGACTATTTATGCAGATTGTAGAATTCTGCTTGCTGGTGATTTCAATGCAAGAACAGCAATACTTGATGATTTTACCTCCTTTGACCCGGATATTCCTAACTAAATGAATATGAAGATATAGCTCATGGAGATATTGGTATAAAAAGAGCATCATGTGACGATAAAACTAACAAATTTGGAAGAGAGCTACTTGAACTTTGTAAAACCTACTGTTTGTATATCGTAAACGGACGGTTTTGTAATGACAGAGGGATTGGGGAGTACACGTATATAAGCCAAACGGGTTGTAGTGTTATAGATTACTACCTTATTTCCAAAAACGTATTGATTGTATAGCTGACTTTAAAGTGGACGCAAGATCAGAGTGTAAACATCTTCAATAATATTGTGCTTACGCGCAAATGCTCGATTGCCTACGCATGTGCAGCTGAATATAAGTACGTAATTAAGAGAGAAAATGCGGAGGAATTTAGAAACATTCTGCGTGATAACGTGCTTAGCGGTACACTTGACGATATTGATGGGAGATTGTGAACAAGATATGAATATCAATTGTATTATAACAGGTTTTGTAAAGGTTTTTGACGACGCATGTTCTAAGTTTAAGTGCTTGAAAGGAACGAAGAATAATTCAGTTATAACACGAAAGTGGTTCGATAATGAATGTCGTAAACTTAAACGTAATAAACATAGATGTTTCAGGCCATTTCGGTTTACTAGATCGAAAGAAGATTTAAATGCATATATCAGACCAAAAAATGTTTTCAAAAATGTTTGCAGTAATAAGAAAGGTTGTTACAATAAATCGGTATTGAATTCAATAGTTGCATCAGCTAATCATTCAGGCATTTCAGAGTAAAATCAAAGCATGTGGTTCCCATAAATCAAATTATAAACCAAACAAACAAAACGAGACATGGTTTAACCATTTTAAAACATTATTTAACCAATTCGACGACGGCGATGAGGGTGATGATGGGAATATTGAACTCAATGTGGATGATGAAAACATCGGTATAAATGACATAGACGAATTTATTTCGAACTCAGAGATTACGGTAGGTGAGGTACAGACTGCAGTGAGGCGTTTAAAGAAGTCTCATCTGGAGAACTTATTGCAGAACAATTCATATATAGTATAGATATTATACTGCCATATTTGACCAAATATTTTAATAGACTCTTTGCAAATGGTGAATTCCCAGATATGTGGGCAGAAGCCATCTTAATACCTCTTCATAAAAAGGGATCAGTTAATTGTTCTGATAAATATAGAGGCATTGCACTTATAGATACATATAGCAAGATATATATTAGTATACTAGCAAGACGTGTTACGTTTTATGCAAATGTGTTTGATAAAATAACTGAATCACAAGCTGGTTTTCGCCCCGGATATTATACAATTGACAATGCATTTATACTTCAAGCAATCATGTCTAAATAT
Source organism: Cyrtodaria siliqua (assembly GCA_037043455.1). Lineage (NCBI taxonomy): Eukaryota > Metazoa > Mollusca > Bivalvia > Adapedonta > Hiatellidae > Cyrtodaria > Cyrtodaria siliqua. The sequence continues at coordinate 14,297 of JAWPHD010025154.1, read as the reverse complement.
CTATGTAAAAAGGGTAAAAAAGCTATTTGTGGCTATTGTAGATTTTATGAAAACTTTTGATTGGGTAAATAGAAGTAAATTGTTTACAATCCTTAGAAAAGGTAGAATTAAAGGAAAACTGTTGCAATCAATACAAAGCATATATAAAAATGTTAAAGTGTGCGTGAAAGCCAATGAAAAATGTACTGAATATTTTGATTGTCAAAGAGGTTTACGACAGGGCTGTGTTCTCAGTCCAATTTTATTTTCATTATTTATTAATGAACTGAGTGAAGAAATGTGTAATAGCGGGTTACATGGAGTGCAGTTAACAATGGAGCAATGTTGTAGAAATATTATTACTATTGTTTGCTGATGATGTGGCATTAATAGCAGATACTGTAAATGGTCTAGAAAAGAAACTTGACTTATTATATCAGTATTGTAATACATGGAAGCTGAAAGTGAATACTGATAAAACTAAAATTGTTGTTTTTAAAAATTGTGGACATTTAGCAAGAGCAGAGAAGTGGTTTTATGATGGGAAACATATAGAAGCTGCTATAAGTGGTTATAATTATATTATATTGTTTTTTATATGTCGATTATCTATGTACCAGATGGCGAACGCACTGGCAATAAAGGCAAAACGTGTATAAGTTGCTTTGCTAGCTTCATTAAGTGAGCTAACCCCGATACCTTACAGTATATATTTTAAACTATTTGACTCAAAAGTCAGTCCGGTATTTCTTTACGTATCAGAACTGTGGGGATTTGATCAAATGGAATGTATTGAAAGGGTTCATATGTATGCTTGTAAACGTTTTATGAATGCATCTATAAATGCATGCAATGCAGCAGTAATGGGTGATTGCGGTAGATACCCTATGTATATAGCAGCCAACAAAAAATGTATAAAGTATTGGTTTAAAATTATACAAATGCCTTGCACAAGCTATGTTAAAAAATGCTATGAAATGTTGATGCTTTTAGATAGTCATGGATATGAAAATTGGGTAACAAAACTAAAGCACAATTTGTAGTATAATGGCTTTGGATATATATGGGAACGGCAGAGTGTTGTCAATGAAAATGTTTTTATAAAGCAATATGAGTTAAGGCTCAGAGACCAATATATACAGAAGTGGAGTGAACAAGTAGAGGATAATGCAAAGCTGCATTTGTACAGGTATTTTAAATCTGAACTTGTTGTAGAAAATTATTTAAATGTGTTAAATATTAAGAAATTTAGAATAGCTATGGTATCTTTTAGAACATCCTCTCACTCTCTACTCAAAGAGAAAGGACGGCATATAGGTATGCCTAGAGAGAGACGTTTGTGTTTTCATTGTAATAATGTTATAGAAGACGAATATCACTTTCTACTGATATGCCCATTCTATCATGATTGAAGATCGTTATATATTCCTAAAAAGTACTATGATTTTCCTAACAAACACAAGTTTAATATTGTCATGTCATGTAAAAATGAAAGTGTTATAAAACATATAGCTATGCTTCTTTACTATGCTTTCGTTAAACGAAGTGAATTTATTCACGCTTAGTATGTACTGTTATATAATACTAATAGTATTGTATTGATAGTATTGTTAGTTAATTGTACATTTATGCATAACAATCAAACCACGTGTAAATTTATGATAAATATATTGTATACATGTTATGTGTTTTGGCCGGTGGCCTGTATCACTAATAAGATATTGAATATTGAATATTCATTCACATATCTTCATATGACTGTTTTTTTATCTATCTATCTATTGATATTGCAACAACCTCTTTCGAAGATTATACGCAGCTTTCCTGGGTAGAACCAGTACTAAGCAATGCGGATAATTTATCTTGCTCAAGGATAAATAACATGGCCATGGCGAGGATCGAACCCACGACCTTTCGATCTGAAGTAAAATATGGCTATCTTGATGGAAGTATTTTTTTCACTTTTCAGTACCAAAAATGATGTTGGCGAACATTTAACGTTGTAAGAAGGTACATTTAAACATGGATTTATTCGTATATTATTAAATAAGAATGTTATTACTAATAATAACTCGCTACACATGTATTATTGCTCCATTGATTACATGAGAGTCTACAGAAAAAAATGCTTTACTTTATAGCATGTTGTTTTTCTTTCGGAGAAAACGACTGTTGCGCTTTTCACATTTTGGCGAAATTTATGACTTCACAGATAGTTGGGAAAACAATATTGCTTTTGCTGACTAGTGAATAATAATAATAATGCTATGAGTTTTGCTGATAAGTTATTGAGTATAGAGGACTCAACTTATGAGTTTCCATACTATAAACAAAGCAAAAGAAGAAATGCCCGTATTTACGATGATGTAGGCATGGTTCCGATTTTACCACGTGTATTTGGGCTGATTATGACACGGATAGCTGTGAATTTGTGCTGCTTATGACACGGCTAACTGTATATTGGGGCTGATTATGACACGGCTAACTGTATATTTGGACTGCTTATGACACGGCTAACTGTATATTTGGGCTGATTATGACACGGCTAACTGTATATTTGGGCTGATTATGACACGGCTAACTGTATATTTGGGCTGATTATGACACGGCTAACTGTATATTTGGGCTGATTATGACACGGCTAACTGTATATTTGGGCTGATTATGACACGGCTAATTGTATATTTGGGCTGATTATGAGACGGCTAACTGTATATTTGGGCTGATTAGGACACGGCTAACTGTATATTTGGGCTGATTATGACACGGCTAACTGTATATTTGGGCTGATTATGACACGGCTAACTGTATATTTGGGCTGATTATGACACGGATAACTGTATATTTGGGCTGATTATGACACGGATAACTGTATATTTGGGCTGATTATGACACGGCTTACTGTATATTTGGGCTGATTATGACACGGCTAACTGTATATTTGGGCTGATCATGACACGGCTAACTGTATATTTGGGCTGATTATGACACGGCTAACTGTATATTTGGGCTGATTATGACACGGATAACTGTATATTTGGGCTGATTATGACACGGCTAACTGTATATTTGGGCTGATTATGACACGGCTAACTGTATATTTGGGCTGATTATGACACGGCTAACTTAATCTATTTACAACTTAATCCATTTACACCTTGGGATGATTTATATGGGTATGTTTGTTTCCTGTTATTGTTCGATAGTACTGACTGTGCTATTGCCGAAGGTGATTTAAAATTGGACTACGTTATCTGATCTGTGTAATCCTTGCCTTCGTTATTATGACCGAGGCGAAATATTTCCCTAAGCAATCGAATACGGTCATCGGTATTGTTCGTGGGCTTTGACCAATCAGTTAACAACAAACGCTGCATAAAGTACTTTCGACAAATGAATGACTGACAGACGCACGTGACTTTGTTTCTGCCATACTATTTTTACGACACCAGTAGTTTGTATACAGATGCATTTGTTTTAAAATAACCAAAGACGAGCATCTCTGTAACGCAAAGCACCCCCTTTTTAATGCATATAAGAGAGGTACTTTGAGAATTTCATTGATATAATGTGAACTTAAAGTATCCGAATGTTTTTGTTTTACAAAATAGCGGCAAAATAGCGGTAAGGAAAAGTCTCAATGTGCGAATATCACTGGATTTCGCATTTCAGAAATATCAATTTCAACAACAAATTCTGGTTAGTCGGACGGTCACTGTAATACTGCAGGAATACTTCAAAGGCCAACAAATAACAAGAACTGTCGGCGACCAGCGCATCTCGACTATTCGCCTTTTTCGGAGAACAACACAGTATACACAGGATATACAATGTGTCAAGCAATATTGATTATTTAATTAAATAGCAGAGACATATCCATAAGTAATATTAACAAATGAAAAAGAGAATATTAAAGAAAAATAAATAAGGGTGGGTTGGGTTATGGCATAGGGGTAGGGCTGGAGAGAGAGGGGTTCTGGTGAGAGGGACGAATGAGGTGGAATGTGGGGCTGATGATTGTCATAGGAAAAGGTATGTCCTGTTAACCTTCAAGAAAATACATAACGACGAAACTTGTGAAATGTTCAAGGTATTACTTTGAGGGAGAGTGGATTGATAATAGATATGCAGAGCTATGCATTATGTGCCTATGCACAATACCAACACAGGCACGTGTGATAAAATGAAGGAATAGAACGGTTGGATGGGGGACGGTGATGATTGAGATGAGCAGAGGTGTGCTTTATATATGCAGAGAAATAGAAATAGTGTTTGAATTCCCCGGGGCACAGCCATTTTTAATTTTAAGAAGACGAAACATATAAACATGAACGTTTAGTAGCCAGCGATCAGTTCTAACAGAATATTGTCAACATCTATCTTGCCTTTCTGGAGAAAATAATATTTCCTAAGGTCCAAGCCCACTCAGGAGCATCCATGGTAAATTTGATTAAAACTGGATGAGTGGTTTCAGAAAAATTGCTGCTAACGCCCACGTGCCGCCAGACGAAATGCTATCGCATAAGACCTGCTGGCCTACATCATTTTCATTAAATGTAGAGCTCAACTCTGATGTTGATAACCCGATACTAATGGTTTAAGAACTTGTCCGAGCATAATTGCCTGTAGGCCTATAAACAGGATTAATAAATTCTGAAAACAGGATCCCTTGGAAACAATAAACTATAACACAAGAAAAAATGTAGTGGACTCGGTTTTCTTAAATCTAAAATCAACATTTGTAGTAACATATAGTTTAACTGGAATGAAGCAATAAAGAAAACGTAATTCACGTACCAAAATGCATTTAGTAAGGTCTTGGTTTTCCGGCATCTCTTTCTCTTCTTGCGTCACGGGGTCAACTGTTACACCGACAAATTCGCCCGTGGTAGAGGCCTTCAGTCGAACACTGACCTATACAATACAAAGATCTTGTAGTAATGCTTATTGTATTCATACTCAGATGTGAATGAATTGCTTATTAATATGTTGCTTGAAAATGACGTGTTTCATATTGCAATCGTACAGATGATTTATTAAATTGAATTAAATCGTGGAATACGGCCACCGAACAAGAAGATATATGGCTCAAATACAGATTTGAACTTTCTGAACACCAGCATTAGTTACATCGAGACATAAACTTGAGACCTGGATTCAGAAACTCACAACCGATGAGAAATAGATTAACTGTTTACTCAAACTGTTTAAACCCTATAAGTGGCCTTTTACGATAAGAAACGGTTGGATAGCCAGACAACTTTAACAATGTGTCTGGGGAATATATATATATTATATAGAATGACTGTACCAGGTGCCCATACAACTGCTGTATTGTAAAAGTATGGATAACTGAATGGATACATATCTGGTGGATAAATCAGAGTATTCGTGCAAGTATCAATACGATCTTATTGCAACAGATGGATACATGTATGTGTCTATGCAACTGCAACTGCTGGATAAGGGGGTATTTATGCAAGTAATCAATACGATCTTATTGAAACAGATGGATACATGTATGTGTCTATGCAACTGCAACTGCTGAATAAGGGGTATTATGCAAGTATCAATACGATCTTATTGAAACAGATGGATACATGGTATGTGTCTATGCAACTGCAACAGCGGGAAATAAGGGGGTATTATGCAAGTATCGATATATTCTCATTGAAACTGATGGACACCCTAGGGAAAAGTTATCGAGTAAAATGTGGATAAAAGAAGATGCAAAGTATATTTATCATGTATTACAACTTATTGACTCATGTTATATATTTGATGTGTAACTGGTGTATTATTAAGGTAACTGTGTATATTAAGGTAAGTGGTGTATTAGGTAAGGTAAGTGGTGTATTAGTAAGGTAACTGTGTATATTAAGGTTACTGGTGTATTATTAAGGTAACTGGTGTATTATTAAGGTAACTGGTGTATATTAAAGTAAGTGGTGTATTATTAAGGTAAGTTGTTATTAATAAGGTAACTGGTGTATTATTAAGGTAACTGGTGTATTATTAAGGTAACTGGTGTATATTAAGGTAACTGGTGCATTATTAAGGTAACTGGTGTATATTAAGGTAACTGGTGTATTTTTAAGGTAATTGATTGTGCAAAGGACATTATAACGTATAGTTGCAATGATATATTTCAAAATGTCGGCTATTATCTATTGCAGGTTTATAAAAATATATAAGAACTTACATAGAGATCGTCAGGGTGATAGTTGAACACGTTAGCTTGGATGATGGCAGTCTCCCCACGAATAACAGAATAAGGAAGCTGAACACTAACAAAGAACGGCAAGAAGACCGTCAACTGAAAAAGGAACATTGTATTAATGGATGTTTTGTCATGTATTTGAATAGTTAACCAGTTAAACATGCACATTTTGAATAGTTTACAATGTTTGTACTTATTTTGACAATAAACTGTCAACGGAATGATGGTATTGAACAAAATGGACATAACCACATTAAAATGAATATTTTGCTATTTTTTTAATAAATACACTAACGACGATCCTACGAAAGTACCGATCACACAAAGAGAATACATTTAAGGTCACATAACATAGGTAATGAAATACACGATTTATTTCAATTTATTATAAATTGCTTTTTTTAATCATTGGTTTCCATAACTGTGTAAATAAATATACACTTGGTGATGACGGTATCTATTTAATACTATATACCTCATACCATATGTTGTTGTTTTTTGGGTGATGGATTAAAGCAATACTGTGTCATTACTTAACCATAACCCGCTACATATATATAATGGACGGCTTTTCTTTGAATTAGGATCATTCCATTTATGTGACAATGGGGTGTTTTTGGGGAAATGATTGATCAGCAGGCTGATCTGGGGTTTACAATGAAGGCAAAGTCGTGCTTAGCGGGTTAATGGGTTAAGGGTTGCGTTTTGCAGTGTGGCGGCAGTAAACGTCTCCCCGCGTTTGCAATCAGTACTGTTATTCATTCCATCTTTGGAGATCGCTGAGAGGGCGTGAGCGTTAGCTAGCATATTTCACTACCGCTCATGAACAGTCTCAATCAAACCGAGACTGCAATATTTCGTATGTGTCGTGCTCGGCCGTTTCCAAAGGTCCATTATCATACTCTTTTTCTAATATGTCTATACCGAGTCTAGTCTTATTTAGGTTTAAACAGAGCATATGCGGTATAACTGTTGTTCGACCCTCTGCAGAACCTTGGTGCTATAACTGTTGTTCGGACCTTCTGCAGAACGTTGATGCTATAACTGTTGTTCGGACCCTCTGCAGAACCTTGGTGCTATAACTGTTGTTCGGACCCTCTGCAGAACCTTGGTGCTATAACTGTTGTTCGGACCCTCTGCAGAACCTTGGTGCTATAACTGTTGTTCGGACCCACTGCAGAACCTTGGTGCTATAACTGTTTGTTCGGACCTCTGCAGAACCTTGGTGCTATAACTATTGTTTCGGACCCTCTGCAGAACTTGGTGCTATAACTGTTGTTCGGACCCTCTGCAGAACCTTGGTGCCGATCAATACTCCCATTCTCCGTTCAAGGCTTTTAATATACATTATGTGTTACTAATACACGTTTTCATTTACTGTATAATTACAATGAGACATTTGTATCTTTTGTAATAGAACATTTGTATCTATTGTAATAGAACATTTAAATAGGTTATGAAAGAAAACATTTGGGAAATTGGCGAACATGATAAACGACAAACAGGTATTGCAGTCTCGGTTTGACTGAGCCTGTTCATGAACAGTAGTCCAAAAAGGCTTGATATCGTTCACGCCCTCGTGCCCTCGATTGAGCAGAACTCAATATTTAAAATGTCATTATTACGAATATTTTTAGCAATCCAGAAGACATTATATGAACCTAACTGAAACTGGCAATTGTAAAACTCAATACAATAACAGCATGAACTGAAGTTAGCATAGCTTTACAGCTCATTGTTTCCTACACGTTATATACCCCCTCCACGTGCCACTGGCAATGTGGTTTCATTAATTGATAAATTAACAGTGTACTCAATTTCTATGACACGTTCCTATATACAAAACACGTAATCAGACCATCGTATCAGTTTTAAATTAGAGTTCATTTTACAAATATAGGCCGCTTTGCTTAATAATATTTATGCAGTGTAGAAGATATAACATTCATTAAATTTAAAATGAGGTTTCATTCAATTAAATTTGCTTTACTAAAGCACGGAAGCTCCGATGCATTTATTGCAGTCAATGGCATTTTGTAGATTTAATATAGGTTCGTCAAATTAACAACAGCAGAGTGGAAACCAAAATGTCCCGTTTTATACTCATTTTTCGCCTAATGACGGCCGTAAAAAGTCAACCTGCGCTAAGATCAGTAGTGTTTTATTGTTCTTTTTGGCATGATTTATGATGTGTTTGCATACCTGCAATACCTCTCATGAACAGACTCAATTAAACACGAGTCTGTTAGCCTACTTCTATCATGGTCTATTGTGTGCTATTGTTGCTATCGAAGGAACCCTCGTTCAAGTATTTATAACTATGTATGTTACATTTAATGAGGATACAGGTTTCTAAAGATATTAAATCGTGTTAAACTCATATTACTTAGCCCAAAGTGCTGTAAATGGAAATGTTTACAGTACAACTTCGTGAAACGGCCCCAACGAGACTTATTTATAGGGACAAATACGAATGTTGTGAAACGAAAGCTAAACAGTTCTACATTTGTTACAATGTATGATATTATCATAATTGACTTTCAAATAAGGATAAATAGAGAATATCATGTCAGTGCCTGATACTATTCCAGTTATCAGGTTCGCACGAAAAAAATTGAAGTCCGAGGACTGTGCCGAGTGGCTTCATTTTTTTTCGTGCCAACCTGATAAACTGGTTACGATCAGGCATTACATGAGATTCTATTTATCATGTTGATCGTTAAAAATCATTTAATTTACATTTTTTTCTATTTTCCCCACATTTTTTCCGTTCAAACTACCCCGACGTCATTAAATATACCCTGACGTCATCAAAACGAAGTGCTGACGTCAACAAATGAAGTGCACCTGACGGGTAAGAAGGAACGTAACTGCCGAGATAAGGTTTTATCTCAGGCACCCTGTGTTCTCGGGCAGAATTATGCAGGATCGACATGATAAATAGTCGAAAACAAGTTAATATCCAGAAACTGCGAGAAAACAATAATCTTATCACTTACATTTGACCTGATTTGTGCAAACACCAAGTCCTGTAACAGGATGGAGGAGCGAACGCATTCGCTGAATACTCCGTATGGTATCTGGGAAGCACTGCAGCTATATTGACGTGTCCATTAACTGTAAATGACGCAGACAGACATCAGCATATGGCATTTAATAGTTGTTAATTCATCGTCGAATGCAGTACGAGAAGTATACTACCAATTTTGCGCTTGAGAGCTCAGTTGTAAAATATGCGTAACTGATGACATTGCAACTTTCAAACATTATCATCATATGTGTTTTCATTTAGAGAATCTTATATAAAAAAAAGAAAATGAAAAGGAGAAACAAGTCATGTCTATAAAAAGATCGAAGTGCATTACAAACGATCCATGATAATATATGCAGAAATGCATGAATTTGATAATAGCTTCTACCTAATCTGTATGAGCCCTACTTAATATGCCAAATAATTGAGAATTCGATATCCATTTTCTCACAAATTAGTCAAAGTGTTAGATATAATATTTTTTTAACTTAAAATAAAATTTGCCAAGCATAGAAAATGTCAGCTTATAAGCAAAGCAGAGCATCGGTGACTATGGTAGGTGTAGTAGCATATGTATATTCAGGACTAACTAATCATCACATACAAAACGGGTCATATCAAAGACAAAACAATTCATTCTCCTGAGAAAAATGCATCGGTGAGACAAGGCAAAAGCATCAATCTTATGGGACTTCTAGACAGCGCTTCCGTGATTGAGGGGTTAACGACGTTGCATTGTAAACAATCTCGCCCTCTCACACACTGTGTATTCGAATCCCGCGGGAGCCCGACATTAGGGTGAGGGAAGTGTCGATTATTACGGATTGCGAGAGGTGATCAGTATTGGCTCCACCCAGGAAAAGAGGGTTGACTAACTCCACCACAAAAAATCCACCATCCCACCGCAACGACCTAAACAAAACCAAAATTTAGCAATCCTTGGAAACTGATGAATCAAACAAGCAATATAAAGCTGCAAGAGCATACCATTCATAGCTGGATAGGGTCCTCAACGTAAAGATTCCTACGCCCATGAGGGATCAGAACTCCTAGGTGGGCAGTTGATTTAAAGTCAGATATTCTAACCAGTTGTCCCACGGACGTTCCTATGCTGTGGGAAAAGCAACGCAAAAATAGAAGCCACCAAAAGCACAATACAAAAAAACGAGAGATAATACGTAGATTAAAACCTTGCTAATCGGAGGGGGAAAGGCGGAGAATGCCAACCCAATGTTTCCGGAAAAATCCTTTCTGGACTTGACCTTGAGGGATTTCGGATGGACCCATTGCGCTATCGCTTGCTCCAGACATTCTAGCACCGGCATCAAATGCAGCACCGGTCCGCCTCATGCTGGCTAGACCCACTGATGCGTTAGACATCATGTTGCTTGATTCTGTAAAGAAAATGTAGATGCAAGTCGTACTGAACTTGTAGCATTCTCTAAACTCAAGTCAATCCGACACACACATTTTAAACATCAAGTCCATGGCATATACATGCATTTTAAACCATCAAGTCCATGGCATATGCATAAAGTTCTAAACATCAAGTGTAGTGGAATATGTATGAGCATTTTAAACATCAAAGCGCATGGATATGTATGCATTTTAAACATCACGTACATGGAATATGTATAGCTGTTTAAACATCAAAGTGCATGGAATATTATACATTTTAAAAACAACAAGTACATGGAAGATGTAAACATTTTAAACATCAAGGGCATGGAATATATATGCTGTTTAAAAAACATCAATTGCTTGGAATATGCATAAAATTTAGACATCAAGTACATGGAATATGTAAACATTTTAAACATTGGAGTACAAGGAATATGTATGCTTTTTTACATCAAGTGCAAGGAATATGTATGCATTTTAGAGAACAAGTGCATGGAATATGTATGCCATCTTAAACATCAAGTGCATGGATTATGCATGCATTTAAGACCAAATGCTGGAATATGTATGCATTTTAAAAATCAAGTGCAAGAGAATACGTATTGCATTTTAGAGACAAGTGCATGGAATATGTATGCATCTTAAACATCAAGTGTATGGATTATACATGCATTTTAAAGACCAAATGCATGGGAATTATGTATGCATTTTAAACATCAAGTGCATGGACTATGTATGCATTTTAAACATCAGTACATAGAATATGTATGCAATGTTACACATGAAGGTACATGGAATATGTATGCATTTTAAACATCAAGTGCATGGAATACCGTATGCATTTAGGACCCAAGTGGCATGGAATATGTATGCATTCCTTAAACATCCAGTGTATGGATTATGCATGCATTTTAAAGACCAAATGCATGGAATATGTATGCATGTTACACATCAAGTGCATGTCATATGTATGCATGTTACTACAACAAGTGCATGGAATATATATGCATTTGAAAACATCGAGTACATGGAGTATCTATGCATTTTATACATAAGGTGCATGGAATATGTATGCATGTACAACACATATAATACATGGAGTATGCAATGCATTTTTAAACATTCAAGGTGCGTTGCAGTATGGATTTTTAACATCAAGTACATGGCTTATTGCATAACGTGGTCACGCCTTATATTAACAGGATTTTATAACGGGATATTTCGACAATAAAATGTTTTTAAAAATATTTTTTACTGAAGAAAATGAGATAACCTGTTTAAAATTTAACTATTAATTTTTTATTTTGCAATAGTTCAAACTCTTTCATCCGAAAGTAAGTGTTTTATGTCTTACCACAGAAAACCCCCGTTTTCGCTTCTAGGAGAAGGGGTGTATGGGGTATGAAAGTTATACTCAGACCACGTTATGTATGCATTTTAAGGAATGAGTGATCCATCAAAAACACAAGATATAAATATTCGAACAGGCAATGTAGCATTCAAGAACCCACAGTCAATCACACACAGGAACTAATAAACCAAGTAAATTCAAAGGATGAATCAATGCCACAGTCATGAAAGGGTGATCAAATAGGTGCTACCGCCATGGACGGTCAGTGGCAATAAGGCCGCTGAGGAGGTTTAAAAAACAGGTTCTTGGGATTAGTGGGGGGGGGGGGGGGTTGCACCCAAACTTCACTCACATCCTATTGTCATCCCGAAAAATACGGGACAGTTGTAAATAAAGTTACCCCCGCCAGGTTAAATTCTCTAACAAACACAAGAAATAGGTTGAAAATAAATCGGTATAGGGGAAACAGAATGTTAACACGTTTACTGATGACAAATGGAATTTAGGCATAAACTAATTTGAAGGCAGATCAATTTTTTGTTTTTTAGTAAAAAAAGGTTCAGAAAAAGAAATCACTGTGATGTTGGAAAATGCATATGGACGAATGTCTAACTACATAACCATGAATAACACTAGTTTTCTACAGAAGTTACGGACTGGGAAGGACTCGGTACTTACTATTTAAATGCACTTATCGATTATTGATAAACTTTATCTCTTTTCAGAATGTAAAATACAAAGCATTGGCGTTTTGATATAAAGCATTATTTAGAATTAATTGTTTTCATTACTGTATTATTTTCTCGTTTGAAATGTGTAGACAGTATATATTTGACGAATATAAAACGGTCATTTGTGCATTATGCAAACTCTTCGGCTTTAAAGTGTTTTTTCAAGTTTAGTTTTAAATATGACGAGGAATAACAATGATTGCACTCGGTTGAGAATAATACGGTCGATTGTAGTTAACAACAACGGTACAATTGTGTTTGCAGATTTTTACATCATCAAAGCAGATGATATACAATCTGCTTAGTGTCCGCGTGACTACCCGAAGTAGGCGTTTTCACAGACAAACAAAACATCTGCTGGGCAAAACCCCTAATCTTTATAAGTCACAATCTCTATCTCTATAAAACAAGTGTTTAACACACAAATGAATTATGCAAAGCATTGAGGTACTGAGCAACGGTCCACGGAGCAGATTAAATGAATCTTAATCTTTAGAGTTCACATACGTCAAAAATATATAAAACAAGGTTATAAGTTATGAAATATCTCAACGTGACATCACATAGTAATAATTAATCCTAATGCACAGGACTAGAAAAATGTGCACTCCAGACCGGGGAACGAACCCGGGACCTTCGGACTACCGTTCCGATGGCTCTAACCGACTGAGCTAACCGGCCGGACAATTGCAAAATCAGTCTAAATGTCTAGATATTCATAAACCGCGACAACACTCCCCCTACAAACTAAAATTTCCTAGTCCTCAAATTTCATGAGTACAGAGAATCATTTGTATGTTTCTCGAGTTTTTACTCTGTCACGGCCCCAGCGTTGGGCGTCAAATGTCACAGGACTAGAAAAATGTGCAGCCAGACCCGGGCTTCGAACCTGGGACCTTCGGACTACCGTTCCGATGCTCTACAGACTGAGCTAACCGGCCGGACAATGCAAAATCAGTCTATACCTGTTAGATATTATAAAACCGCGACACTAATAATACTCAATATTTGAACGAAAATAGTGGTGCAGTTAGTTTGTGCCATAATATTTCCATAACGTGCTAATCCTAAGTTCCATAAAACTATAGAAAATACATTTTATACAAAGTTTGGGTATTGTTTCTCGCATGAAATCGACAATGACTGCCCTGTGCCGAACACCTTTTAAATTTCCTAACAATGAACACAGATTAAAGTGATACAAGCTTACAACGGTTATTGATTTTATAATCAAACTTTATAGAAATTGTATATGATAAATCCGCTATTTCAGATGGATCGATTCATTGAACTAAAATTAGTATCAAGAACATTAAACTACAGAAGAAAGTTCCTAACACTACATTTCACGTAAATGTAGATTTCTTACAACATGCGCACCAAAAGAAAATCATTACGTGGTCCGAGTATTAACCTTCCATACCCCATCCAACCCCTTCTGGTCTATTACACTAAATCAACAGGATGTGCTCGCCTGGTGCAGTCGAAAGTAGTTCTTGTATAAAGAGTGCTTAATCTTATTTTCTTTAAAAATCTTTTTTTAGTGCAGTTTCCTGTTATTTTTTGGCTGTAACTGTATCTGGA
>JAWPHD010025153.1:0-17106 GCA_037043455.1 Cyrtodaria siliqua | reverse complement strand
ACACATATGCACACTGTATTGCAACATTCTTGACAAGGAGTTAAGATGAAGGGCCCAATTGCCAATGCGCTCTGCTTCAATGAATGTAAGTAATATTTCCACCATGTTGTAGCCAGCGTTTTGAGGTTCTGGAGTTTGAAGCAGAGGATTTATACTGGTTCACCTGATTATTAACTTCGATTGAGCAGACATCTTAAATACTTTTATTTTCTTCTAGAAGTTCAATCAATGTTTCGTCTGCTTGGTAAAGATCGTCCCAACTTGTCTGCTTCTTGACATTCAGTGTCATGATTTATATTGACTGATTCATCAACATATTCTTTGCACGTGCTAGTCTTATGTTCCACTCAGATTCTATGTCAACCATTTGAATTGGTAGTGGCACGTCATATGTTATGGACAAAATATTTAGCTGGAGAACGGCTTCGTCAAGCAAGTGTCCACAAATGGCTCTTGATATGGCTTATGACTGACTGTATTATAGGCCTACATCCAGAACATCTAGTAAATCTGACCCGCCCCACACCACTCATGATGAAACTCAGTATGAAGACCATGTATCGCAATACAAGTGTCCTGGGTAAGCTATTTGGATCCATTTGAAATTTTTGCCCATTGAAATACGGAGGAACCGGATTTAAGACTCACCGGGCCACTGAGGATCGTCGGTGTGTTCTTGAGAAAGACACGTTCCCTTAGTGTCAGGACGTAAACCGGAAGGTCTTATGTTCGAGCAGAGCATGTTAAAGAACCACAGGAATATATCCGTTGTTAAGACTAAGAACATGACAGGTCCCTGGAGTCCTATGTATTCTTCCCCTCTCTATAGGGCGGCTCTAAGTAACCGTTAATGTGTTGATGAGCAGTTAAACAAAAACAATTATACGCGTGTTTTTGTGTTTTTATAAATGTAATTATTGCGTAAAATATCTCCCGTTTTACAATTTCGCCAGTTATTTTCGTTTCTCAAAATATGTAAGTTTTTGTAAGTTATATAATTATCTACCTCGTCTTGGTAGGTTTAGAAATTGTGCACATATTTTATAAAAAATGACTGTTGTTGGCGGGATAGCTACTTTAAATATGCCGTACAAAATAAGAATATATGTTATTTAGTTTCTTACTGCCATTTTAAATTGAATTACTAGCATGTTTATCAACTCAAAACTCATTAGATGGATAGTAAACTCAAGTGTAAAGCTGCAGTAGCTGTAACATTTAGCTTATTAAACACACAATACTTGGGTTGGCAAACATTACACAACTATACCGTTATTGAATATTTACTAAATAGAAACAATATGTTTTGATGGAATTCAATCACGGTACAAAAACAATAAGTACCACTTCGTGGGATTGATGGAATTCAATCACGGTACAAAAACAATAAGTACCACTTCGTGGGATTAAACTCCATGCCCACTCTACAATTACACCTGCGGCTATGACGAATGCGCTCCCCAACGAACTACATGGGGCAGTTTATTTGAATTGAATTGAATTGAATTGGGGTTTTAAGGCGCACCAACACATGAAAAGGTTATATGGCGCCTAAAAGGCATGAACATGCCAGGCTCATCTTCCATGTACATCGAGATAAAATATGGAAAATGGGACTAGAACCTTCTCACCCTGAACTGCAGAGTTGCTGCAAATTCTATCGTAGAAACTCCATTTACGCTGGAGCCACGTTATTGTTTTTCTGCCACTGCTCTTTTGATGCGAGCGAGATAGCACCTGAAACAATGCAGGGATCATGATGAAGACCTTTAATGAACATGAACAAAAAATGATAAAATGAACATGAATTTGGGGGGATTCTACCCCTCTGCCTATCCCTCCAAAGGGATCTGCAGTGGCCCTATTCTTTGCCCCGTGACCAAACGGGGCCCCCGAGAACCACACGGTGGCAGTTTGTTTGAAGCAAGACATACTGTTTTTAAAACTTAATGCGCTAATGGATATCACGTGTTGCAACAGAAATGTAAAGATTGCGGTCCCAACGATGCTTGCAAACAATAAATAAAATATTGTTTTCCTTCAAATTGACGAATTAATTACTACATACCTATTAGAGACTATGCTTATGTTTCCACGTATACATTTCACTGAATAAACAACAGACAGATATTTACTCATGTTCATTATATGCTTTGTAAACATGTGTTAAATGTGTTATATATACGGCTTTATTGTTTTCTCACTTTTTAGTTGTTACTATACTTGTTAAAAATGCTTACTGGATTCGTGACGTCATACACCAAGAATGCTATGTGAGCCCCGCGTAAGTACAGAGAGGTGAAGGCCCGGTAACGTTCCTGGCCTGCCGTGTCCCAAATCTGAAACTTTACGGCGTCACTGTCGCCATTAACTTGTTTTGACATTATATCACCTGCAATGACAATTCATGTTCAAGATAAAACACAAGTGTGGTGGTATCTTCAACTTCATCCAAATGGGTAGTAGTAGTAGTAGCAGTAGTAGTAGTAGTAGTAGTTGTAAATCTTTATTAATATGACACATGTTATGTCATACAAAAGTATAAATATTAACATGGATAATAACATGTAATCAAAATGTGAATAACATTAAAGACCAGCCATCTGGTATGGCTTATGAGTCACAATTTACATAATTTTTTTTTTAAATATTCTTTAAAAAAGAATGGCATTTTATTTCAATTTTATATTTTCATTTCTAAGTATATACATATTTAATAGAATCATTATGTTAGTGCCAGTGTTTACACCTTAGACGGTCCTTATTACTTCCCAAATAGATACACATGTATCTTAATTGTCGCTCTTGACACGGATTAACAGAAAGTTGCGCTAAAAAAGCCTTCTATTAAAGGGACACGTGACAATCTTGATTTGCTTAAAATTCGCGGCGTTAGTTTTTGTACATATTTGCAATCATCTTAAAATACTCCAAGGCAAATCGTGTTTACATATCACTAACTATTGAGTAGATTATATTGTACCAATACTATATTTAAACAAATTGTCGAATAACGAAGACAATTGAAATCTCGATTTTGTATTTTATTATACGCAATCAGTTTTAAGGTCAAAATGATACTGGATTAATAGATCTAGGAGCTGATATTAATTCTTGATATAACTCAAGATTATCATTGCTCCCTTTACTGATATTAATTCTTGATATAACTCAAGATTATCATTTGTCCCTTTACTGATATTAATTCTTGATATAACTCAAGATTATCATTTGTCCCTTTACTGATATTAATTCTTGATATAACTCAAGATTATCATTGCTCCCTTTACTGATATTAATTCTTGATATAACTCAAGATTATCATTTGTCCCTTTACTGATATTAATTCTTGATATAACTCAAGATTATCATTGCTCCCTTTACTGATATTAATTCTTGCTTGATATAACTCAAGATTATCATTTGTCCCTTTACTGATATTAATTCTTGATATAACTCAAGATTATCATTTGTCCCTTTACTGATATTAATTCTTGATATAACTCAAGATTATCATTTGTCCCTTTACTGATATTAATTCTTGATATAACTCAAGATTATCATTTGTCCCTTTACTGATATTAATTCTTGATATAACTCAAGATTATCATTTGTCCCTTTACTGATATTAATTCTTGATATAACTCAAGATTATCATTTGTCCCTTTACTGATATTAATTCTTGATATAACTCAAGATTATCATTTGTCCCTTTACTGATATTAATTCTTGATATAACTCAAGATTATCATTTGTCCCTTTAATACGTAAACAGACCAAACAAAATAAGATTCACTTTTCTCCTGAGTTTATAGATTGGTAAACTTTGTCGAATCCAACGAAATTTATGTTTAAATTTGCTAGGAAAATGTGAAGCCCTAATGTTAAATTGTAAGGGAATTCTGAGGTTTAAACAAATAAAAAAACGTCAACCGTTCATACCCTTACCATATATGGTTTGTAAACAGTATTCTATATAAATATTGCATTACGTCACTGGCTTTAATTTCCTATTTATATTTTTTTTATTATTATATACGGCTAATGCACTTATAAATGACAAATGAAGTGGAAGCTTTCGATTTCGGTCTCTATAAAATCAAAACAAACAGATATGTTATAAATAACGTGTGTGTGGTGTGTGTGTGTGTGTGTAGTTCTAAGGTTTATAGTCGATCCACCAACATACTCGATAAGCCTTATGGTATCTCATCGAGATGGGTACAACAGAGTCTGGACTTTAATAAATAACATAAATACACCTTGTTATAGACAGGTCATACGCGTGTGGTACGCTTGTTATGTTATAGACAGGTGATACGCGTGTGGTTATAGACAGGTGATACGCGTGTGGTTATAGACAGGTGATACGCGTGTGGTTATAGACAGGTGATACGCGTGTGGTGCTTAAAGAGGTACAGCAGATTCAGGTTTTCCTAGAAAAATTCTAAAGGTTTAAAAATGTCCCAATTCATGACAAAAATGTCATATCCATCAAAACATGGTGTAGGTAGAGTGTTGTTCAGGTATACCATGGTGTAGGCAGAGTAAAAAATTCTGCCAATAGGTCAACAAAACCCCAAAAAGGATCCACTTCCCCCTGAAATTTACAGTATGGTAAACTGCTGAATTCAAAGGAAGTTATGTTAAAATTTACGAGGAAAATCTGGACTTACTGTTATATTAGCCTAATAAATTACTGTTAAATTAGCCTAATAAATTACCGTTATATTAGCCTAATAAATTACTGTTATATTAGCCTAATAAATTGTCTCCTATGCAGTTTTTTTTTTATTATTCTGACGTTCTATGTAACTGCATGCCATATACATATTGATGCTTGCCAATACGAACAATTTCAAAAGAGCATTAAACGTGTATTTAAACACACTAACTGTTATATTGTGAGGGAAAAAAAGTCTAACGATTAAACAAATAAATAACAATATAAAAAGTAAACCTTTCATAACCTATCCTTGTAGTTTGTAAACACTATTCTAGAACACCGCATGTATACACGTCATTCTGTTTAATTTCCTATAGGGCCTATATAAAAAAATATATAATATATAAAAAAAAAATATTGTAGACGGCAAATGCACTTAAATGACATAAGAAGTGGAAGCTTTCGATTACGGCCTCTGTAATATCATGAACAAACAAAATAAACCTTGTTATTTATTTTATAGAATGGCCATACTGTGATAATCGCGTGGTAACACCATCGAATTTTGATTTACATTAACGAACACTTCAAACTCTCCTTTTACCTGTTTTTTTTTAGTTTTAGATTTAGCTCGTAATGCTGTACAGAAAACATGTCGTTGCGCTGTACATTCCTCCATAAAATCTATCAGTAGCAAAACCGTAACGAACACTTCAAACTCTCTTTTTAACTTTTTTTTTTAGTTTTAGATTCAGCTCGTAATGCCGTGCAGAAAAATGTTACTTACAACCGATAGTTGGGCTGTACATTCCTCCATGAAATCTATCAGTAGAAAAACGGGCGGCAAGCGCCGTCTTGCCGACGCAGACATCTCCGACCATCACGACTTTCAGCTGGTACACATTATCCATAGTGGTGTCTGGTGTCACGTGACGGGTGTCAACGCGGTTAAGTTGGTAAACAATCAAGACATGTGCGTTTACATTATGTACCCACTTTTCGGTTTTCAATTTTGTGTCTGTAAATATCGCCCATTCCAAAAACTGTCAGATTTGTATTGAATTTAAAATTGGTCATCAAATTCGTTCAGTCTAATATTATTTCAAAACACAATCTTTTAACATAAACATGATTTAACACTGTTATCCACACTCAACACTTCTATTACCATCCCTTACATCATTTAACTAAAATCAGACAATATAGTTTTTAGTGCAGGCCTTTCCAATAAACTTCCTGATTTACTTTCCATCAGAACAATAACATATGCAGTGACTTGTGGGGCTAAAAGGAAGTAATATACATGATGTTACTATTATTAATGTAGTCGACATGACCTGGTTTAACAAGAGCTGTCGGAGAACCGCGCAGTTAGACTATTCGATTTTTCAGGGAATAATGAATTTTATTATATAACCTATAAATAGACGCGTTTTCATTGGCTAAAAAGTAATTTTTTAGAAAAAATATCTAGCGATATTGACCTGTTTTTTTGATATTGACCTGTTTTTTTGATATTGACCTGTTTTATATAATTGTTTTTTTGATATTGACCTGTTTTATATAATTGTAAATTGAGGGTTATATAATAAAACAGTTATGGACTTTTCAGCTGTTATACATGATGTTGATATGCACCAAAAAATCATTATTGACCTCGGCTATCGCCTCGGCTATCGCCTCGGTCAATAATGATTTTTTTGGTGCATATCACATCATGTATAACAGCTGAAAAGTCCATAATTGTATAATATAACCAGTAATATACCATCAGAAAACAAGGCTAAAACAATGTGGGTGGGGTTGGGGGCGGGGCGGGTATAGAAAATCGAGCCGATATAAAATTAGAGTTAGAATCTCATACAAATTATAGTAAAATTTGGGGGCAGGCTGTGAAATTTTTATTTTTTATTTTTATCAGTTTTTTTATCTAAAATTGCTGTCATTTTAAAGAAATTTGTGGTCGAAAGGCAACTTGGGGAGGGAGTGGATGTCTGGCGAATTTTTATTGTGGCAACATAGCTATATGTGTCAGAAATATGTAAGAATTTACCAAAACAACACAGAAATATGTAAAAAAAAAAAAAAAAAAATGCGTGCGGGGTGGAAAGGCGGGGGAGGAGGGAGCCCATGCCTCAATATGGATGACGTATGAATAAAATGTCTAATGCTATAAGAAATCTCAAACCAAAATTATATATACAATAGCTTACACGCAAACCTAGATCTGCCTTTATTGCACATTTTATGGGCCATCACAATTTGGGTTCCATGGGAGTCCAGAATTTGTAGCCATTTACTACATACTACAACGAAACCAATTCCCAAATTAAGTTGAGCTAGGACAATAAATGTAGGAGATATAGACCTGTAAACACAGGTTACACGCAAAATTTGATGTGAAACAGACACATTTTAAGGGCTATCAGAATTTGGGTTCCATTGGAGCCCAGGGGTTACAGGAACCAAAATTACTTTAGCAGCTAATGCTATAAGGACGCTTATGGCCAAATCCGGTTGTGCCAGGATAAGAAATTGTAAAATAGTCATATCTGTAAGTATATTATAAACTATATAATATGTGAAATATGCACATGGTGACAGCTTAATAACTTGGTCATGATCAACAGGAAATATTAAGATACGGGTCATACCGAATCACTTGTAAAACTAATAGAGCCATATAATTAACTCCGGCCACTCATGTTTAACAAGGAACCTCTGTGTGTATTGATCAAGTATATAGTAATTAGCGATCGGTCAACTTAGACTTGACCATAAAACACGATAAAAACGACGACGATAAGATGTCGGTACCACCATTAGTCATGTCACGAAGAGGGTAGGAATCATACTAATTGGTGTGAATCAAATACTTATGCCAATTACCATGAATTTAACGTCAGCACGTGTGTCTTAATGGACTCAAACAAAGAACCATTGTTTTATAACAAATAGATATTTTAGTATAAATAAGCCCGCTCCGAGGTATTATTTCAGACCGGCACAGTTTGTTAACTTAAGCAGTTAGAACGTATATATGTATTAAAGGCTATACGATCGAGAATTAAACTTCTTAGACAAGAACTGACTTTGTGTTTTATAATAAGAAGGAATTGGACAGGCTATATTACAAAATGTAAGAAATATAGACTTATAAACACAGCTTACACGCAAAATTTGATGTGAAATGAGACACGTTTTATGTTTAATCAGAAATTGGGTTCCATGGGAGCTTATGCAGTCCATAAGATAATGTTATTAAGGAAGCCCATGGCCAAATTTGGTTGTGCTAGGATAAGAAATGTAAGAGAAATAGACTTGTAAACAGCTTCCACGCAAACCTTGATGTGGGACGCCGACGCCAACGCCGGGGTGATTACATAAGCTCTCTTATTCTTCGAATAGACGAGCTAAAAATGATACCCAACTGTATATTCCTAACTCTACACTGTTAGAAAAAGTCGTATTGCAATTACAAGTTGAAGTCGTACCAGTTATAATTAGCATCTTGATTTCATGTTGGCTTCAAACCTGCTTGCATACAATTAAATAAAAGTTTGAGTTTTCGTATCTTCTTCTTCTACCATATATTTATATTATTGGTGCTATATATTCAACACATGGTTATATGCAAACAACTATTTGCTTTATACTAATCTCATGATAAAACATGCAAGGTGAGTGGAAACAAATCACAGGATACGGTGAGTTTGTAAAAAAAAGATTGCCGTGTGTCCCTTTAAATGTGATGAAGGCTTCGGGACAAATCAGAGTTCAGTTGTGAGTATACTTATACATTCTTAATGAGAAACGTTTCGAAAATATTGAAAAAAATAACATTTAGCTCATTTTTTTTATTTATTTTTCAAGAAAAAAATTCAGAGACAAAACCAGCCTCATTTTGTTGCGGAAATGCCTCCAGATTGCACCAAGGCAGTCTAGGCAAAAAAATCAGGGAAGCATGCCCACGGACCGCACTAGACTGTTTGCGTACACATTCTAAAGTCCCTAGGGGGTGGCGGTAGTGGTTTCAGGTAAGTTCTTCATTTAGATCACTTTTTTACATAGACAAAACCAGCCTCATTTTGTTACGGAAATGCCTCCAGATTGCACCACAGACGGTTTAGGGAGGGGAGGAGGGGGGGCGGGGGCAGGCAGGCATGCCCCCGGAGCCGCCTAGACTGTGTGCGTACACATTCTAAAAAGTCCCTAGCTACTCCCCTGCAATGGTAACGGTAAGGTTTGGTACACCCTTCACCCTAGAACCTAGATAAAAAATCAGGTGAGCATGCCCCCGGACTGCACTAGACTGTTTACGTACACATTCTAAAGTCCCTAGGGGGTGGGAGTGGTGGTTTCAGGTAACTTCTTCATTTAGATCACTTTTTTACAGACAAAACCAGCCTCATTTTGTTGCGGAAATGCCTCCAGATTGCACCACAGACTGTTTAGGGGCGGGGTGGGGGGCATGCCCCCGGACCCCATTAGACTGTGTGCGTACACATTCTAAAAAGTCCATAGCTACGCCCCTGCAATGGTAAGGTTTGGTACACCCTTCACCCTAGAACCTAGATTAAACACCCGGCTTTTTTGCTACTGATCGTTCCAAAGCGGTACCCCTATTGTCAACCCATTTGTGTTTGAGGTGTTCCATACTTTTCTTGATTCGGTGTTGTTTGTTTTGAATACATGTTTTGGTTGACTGTCTTCAGTGAATTCTTCATTAATTATTTTCCTGTTTGGTAAATGTACCTACTTTTCACTTTTCTAATGGTCGTCCAACAAAGTCGACATCAGGTGTTTGCCAAGTACTGAAGCTAATTTATGGTTATAGCCAGCATTTATAAAAGTAAAACGCGAAGATATATGTATAAAACAAAAGCATAGAGAGCCACATTAAGGACTAACAGAAACATGTTCAGCAAATGTTTATTGGGACACACCGCAATCTTTATTTTTATACATCAATAGGGACGCTTTATGTTGTGGCGTTATCCATCCGTCTGTCCATTAGCTTTTACCTGATAACTGATTCTGGCTAATAGCTTTTAAAAAATAAAGTCTACAATGAAACTTTTAAAGATCTTCAACATGATCCAATAAATACATCTGATAAAGGTCCATAACTCTGATGTTTTTTTTAAAAATTATTCCCGTTTGGAAAAAGGCTTAACCTGGAACTTAACCCATCATTTTACAAGTGATTGTGGCTAATGACTTTACAAGTGACTGTGGCTAATGACTTCCACAGTATAAGGTGTACAACAACGAAACTGTGCACACAAGTGATTGTGGCTGATGACTTCCACAGTATTAGGTGTACAACAACGAAACTGTGCACACAAGTGAGTGTGGCTGATGACTTCCACAGTATTAGTGCACACAAGTGATTGTGGCTAATGACTTTCACAGTATTAGGTGTACAACAACGAAACTGTGCACACAAGTGATTGTGGCTGATGACTTCCACAGTATTAGGTGTACAACAACGAAACTGTGCACACAAGTGATTGTGGCTGATGACTTCCACAGTATTAGGTGTACAACAACGCAACTGTGCACACAAGTGACTGTGGCTGATGACTTCCACAGTATTAGGTGTACAACAACGCAACTGTGCACACAAGTGACTGTGGCTGATGACTTCCACAGTATTAGGTGTACAACAACGAAACTGTGCACACAAGTGACTGTGGCTGATGACTTCCACAGTATTATGTGTACAACAACGAAACTGTGCACAAAAGTGATTGTGGCTGATGACTTCCACAGTATTAGGTGTACAACAACGAAACTGTGCTCACAAGTGATTGTGGCTGATGACTTCCACAGTATTAGGTGTACAACAACGAAACCGTGCACACAAGTGACTGTGGCTGATGACTTCCACAGTATTAGGTGTACAACAACGAAAC
Organism: Cyrtodaria siliqua; assembly: GCA_037043455.1. Taxonomy (NCBI): domain Eukaryota; kingdom Metazoa; phylum Mollusca; class Bivalvia; order Adapedonta; family Hiatellidae; genus Cyrtodaria; species Cyrtodaria siliqua. The sequence continues at coordinate 6,522 of JAWPHD010025153.1, read as the reverse complement.
TGTGCACACAAGTGACTGTGGCTGATGACTTCCACAGTATTAGGTGTACAACAACGAAACTGTGCACACAAGTGACTGTGGCTGATGACTTCCACAGTATTAGGTGTACAACAACGAAACTGTGCACACAAGTGACTGTGGCTGATGACTTCCACAGTATTAGGTGTACAACAACGAAACTGTGCACACAAGTGACTGTGGCTGATGACTTCCACAGTATTAGGTGTACAACAACGAAACTGTGCACACAAGTGACTGTGGCTGATGACTTCCACAGTATTAGGTGTACAACAACGAAACTGTGCACACAAGTGATTGTGGCTGATGACTTCCACAGTATTAGGTGTACAACAACGAAACTGTGCACACAAGTGACTGTGGCTGATGACTTCCACAGTATTAGGTGTACAACAACGAAACTGTTCACACAAGTGACTGTGGCTGATGACTTCCACAGTATTAGGTGTACAACAACGAAACTGTGCACACAAGTGACTGTGGCTGATGACTTCCACAGTATTAGGTGTACAACAACGAAACTGTGCACACAAGTGATTGTGGCTGATGACTTCCACAGTAGTAGGTGTACAACAACGAAACTGTGCACACAAGTGATTGTGGCTAATGACTTCCAATATTAGGTGTACAACAATGAAACTGTGCACACATCTACAACATAATCCAAAGAATACATCTTATAAAGGGCAGATTCAATTTTTTTTAATTATTTCCCTTTGAAAAAGGTTTAACCTGGGGCCTGTTTTATTAAACATCTTATGATAATAAAATCATTCTTTTTTTTCACCTAAGCATTCAATGTAGTCAATTAATGTGTGCACATAGTGCAGAAATATCTCATGTATAAGAAAATGAAATGAATTAAATTGGGGTTTTAAGGCGCACCAACAAATGAAAGGTTATATGGCGCCTAACAGGAATGAACATGCCAGGCTCTTCCTCCATGTACATCGAGATAAAATATGGAGAACGGGCCTAGAACCTTCTCACCCTGAACTGCAGAGTTGCTGCAAATTCTATTGTAGACCATTTACGCTGGAGCCACGTTATAGTTTTTCTGCCACTGCTCTAGTGATATGAACGAGATGGCACCTGAAACCATGCAGGGTTCATGATGAAGACCTTTAATGAGCATGAACAAAAAAAGATAAAATGAATTTGGGGGGGGTATGAACGAGATGGCACCTGAAACCATGCAGGGTTCATGATGACCTTTAATGAGCATGAACAAAAAAAGATAAAATGAATTTGGGGGGGGGGGGGGGGGGTTCTACCCCACTGCCTTCCACTTGATCGGGATCTGCAGTGGCTCTATTCTTTGCCCAGTAACCACATGGGGCGAAAATGAAATCACATTTACATTACTTGCATACGTTTATTTTAAAAGTGTAATTGATAGAGAAGCATTTAAGAAATTGATTTACGATAAAATTGGTCGTAAGTGGTTTCATAAAACAGGGCCCAAGAACTTAACCTTGCCAACGACGGATGTCAGGCGGTGCTCTTGTTTAGTTAGTACTTCTACATTACTTGCATTTGTTCAATCATCAATAATAATTATCAGGATATAAATTGTTTTTGCATATTATTAACTACTGATAGTATTGCACCAATAATATGTGGTAGAATAACAAAGAAAAAATGAAAACTCAATTTTTTTACTTTAATTTATGCCAGCAAGTTTAAAGTGAACATAAGTACTGGATTAATAAATACAAATGATGCTAATTTTACTGCCTGATACAAACTCAATTTTTTTACTTTAATTTATGCCAGCAAGTTTCAAGTGAACATAAGTACTGGATTAATAAATACAAATGATGCTAATTTTACTGCCTGATACAAACTTCTGAATTGCCGTGTGCCTACCTTAACGTGTCGTGTTCCAAGTTGTTTTCCAGTCCTTTTTACAGCCTTATACAAACTTCAGGATTGCCGTGTGCCTACCTTTAACGTGTCGTGCTCCAAATTGTTTGTGAAAGCGGGGGTATAAATATACTTGACCATATGTCAGACTGGCTGTAACCCAAATAAGTTATCGTCGATAAACAGATTAATATTATTATATTACTATTATTATTAGAGTACTGTGCATTTCAGGGTACCTATGCGTCGAATATGAATCGAGATTTTTTTTTATTACTTTCTATATGTTTTCATACCTGATATGATTGAAAAGAATGAAAACGGACACTCCTGAATCTGTTTTCAAACTTCGCGTAGCCATCCTGTAAGCTTCGCAAAGCCAAAAATTCATTTTGAACTCCCATGTTTACATGTAATTTTACCGACAGCCGAAAACCAAAATGGCGACGTCGGAAGATTCCATTTTTCTAGGGTAGGGCGACTTAACAAGAGGCCCAAGAGGGCCTGTGAACGCTCTACTGGCTATTATACCATTGATGAATCGAGTCGTACTACATGGTGACTAGAGTGTACACAAGGTTTTTCAAGTATTTGACCTAGTGACCTAGTTTTTGACCCCATGGGACCTATTTTCGAACTTGACAAAAATATAATTAAGACAACATTCTGACAAAGTTTCATCAAGATCGGGTCATAAATATGGCCTCTAGAGTGTACACAAGGTTTTTCAAGTATTTGACCTAGTGACCTAGTTTTTGACCCTGTGTGACCCATTTTCGAACTTTAGCAAGCTATAATTGAGACAAATATTCTGACAAAATTGCATCAAGATCGGGTCAAAAATATGGCCTCTAGAGTGTACACACGGTTTTTCCAAAGTTTGACCTAGTGACCTAGTTTTTAACAGCATGTGACCCATTTTTGAACTTGACCAAGATATAATTAAGACAAACATTTTGACAAAGTTTCATCAAGATTGGGTCAGAAATACGGCTTCTAGAGTGTACACAAGGTTTTTCAAGTATATGACCTAGTGACCTAGTTTTTAACCCCATGTGACCCATTTTCAAACTTGACCAAGATATAATTGAGACAAATATTCTGACAAAATTGCATCAAGATCGGGTCAAAAATATGGCCTCTAGAGTGTACACAGTTTTTCCAAAGTCTGACCTAGTTTTTAACACCATGTGACCCATTTTTGAACTTGATCAAGATATAATTAAGACAAACATTTTGACCAAGTTTCATCAAGATTGGGTCAGAAATACGGCTTCTAGAGTGTACACAAGGTTTTTCAAGTATTTGACCTAGTGACCTAGTTTTTAACCCCATGTGACCCATTTTCAAACTTGACCAAGATATAATTAAGACAAACATTCTGACAAAGTTGCATCAAGCTCGGGTCAAAAATATGGCCTCTAGAGTGTACACAAGGTTTTTCCAATATTTGACCTAGTGACCTAGTTTTTAATTTCATGTGACCCATTTCCGAACTTAATCAAGATATAATTAAGATAAACAATTTGACAAAGTTTCATCCAGATTGGGTAACAAATATGACCTCTAGAGTGTACACAAGTTTTTTCAAGTATTTGACCTAGTGACCTAGTTTTTGACCCCAAATGACCCATTTTTGAACTTGACATTCTGACAAAGTTTCATCAAGATCAGGTCAAAAATATGGCCTCTAGAGTGTACACACGGTTTTTCCAAAGTTTGACCTAGTGACCTAGTTTTTAACACCATGTGACCCATTTTCAAACTTGACCAAGATATAATTTAGACAAACATTCTGACAAAGTTGCATCAAGCTCGGGTCTAAAATATGGCCTCTAGAGTGTACACAAGGTTTTTCCAATATTTGACCTATTGACCTAGTTTTTGACCCCATGTGACCCATTTTCGAACTTGACCGAGATTTCATTGAGACAAACAATTAAGATAAACATTCTGACAAAGTTGCATCAAGCTCGGGTCAAAAATATGGCCTCTAGAGTGTACACAAGGTTTTTCCAATATTTGACCTAGTGACCTAGTTTTTATTTTCATGTGACCCATTTCCGAACTTGATCAAGATATAATTAAGATAAACAATTTGACAAAGTTTCATCAAGATTGGTTAACAAATATGACCTCTAGAGTGTACACAAGTTTTTTCAAGTATTTGACCTAGTGACCTATTTTTTGACCCACATGACCCATTTTTGAACTTGACCGAGATTTCATTGAGACAAACATTCTGACAAAGTTTCATCAAGATTGGGTCAAAAATATGGCCTCTAGAGTGTACACAAGGTTTTTCCAAAGTTTGACCTAGTGACCTAGTTTTTAACACCATGTGACCCATTTCCGAACTTGATCAAGATATAATCAAGATAAACAATTTGACAAAGTTTCATCAAGATTGGGTAACAAATATGACCTCTAGAGTGTACACAAGTTTTTTCAAGTATTTGACCTAGTGACCTAGTTTTTGACCCACATGACCCATTTTTGATCTTGACCGAGATTTCATTGAGACAAACATTCTGACAAAGTTTCATCAAGATCGGGTCAAAAATATGGCCTCTAGAGTGTACACAAGGTTTTTCCAAAGTTTGACCTAGTGACCTAGTTTTTAACAATGTGACCCATTTCCGAACTTGATCAAGATATAATTAAGATAACAATTTGACAAAGTTTCATCAAGATTGGGTAAACAAATATGACCTCTAGAGTGTACACAAGTTTTTTCAAGTATTTGACCTAGTGACCTAGTTTTTGACCCACATGACCCCTTTTTGAACTTGACCGAGATTTCATTGAGACAAACATTCTGACAAAGTTTCATCAAGATCGGGTCAAAAATATGGCCTCTAAAGTGTACACACGGTTTTTCCAAGTTTGACCTAGTGACCTACTTTTTAACAGCATGTGACCAATTTTTGAACTTGACCAAGATATAATGAAGACAAACATTTTGACAAAGTTTCATCAAGATTGGGTCAGAAATACGGCTTCTAGAGTGTACACAAGGTTTTTCAAGTATTTGACCTAGTGACCTAGTGACCTAGTTTTTAATCCCATGTGACCCATTTTCAAACTTGACCAAGATATAATTAAGACAAACATTCTGACAAAGTTGCATCAAGCTCGGGTCAAAAATATGGCCTCTAGAGTGTACACAAGGTTTTTCAATATTTGACCTAGTGACCTAGTTTTTGACCCCACATGACCCATTTTCGAACTTGACCGAGATTTCATTGAGACAAACATTCTGACAAAGTTTCATGATGATTGCATCAGAAATGTGGCTCTAGAGTGTACACAAGCAAAAGTTAACGGACGGATGGACGGACGGACGGACGGACACCACACCATCCCATAAGCTCTGCTGGCCTTTGGCCAGTAGAGCTAAAAATCAGTTTCCAACAGTGGTGTAAATTACAATTATAACTGCACTATACTATTACCTACCCTTTATTTGCTAGATATAAGGGTTTTAATTTCAAAATAAAGGATAAGTATGATTGATTGCCGGAGGTGCTGAACATTGAACAACAACACCACCCTGCATAACCAACGTTTTACTTGGTACATCTGAACCTACAAACACACATGTGCAGACGACAATTTATAAAAATAACGCCTCAAGATTATAATACATTAACAATTGGAAACAGTGCGAAGGAGACCAAAATCTCCATACACACTGTGGGGTTACCGGGACGGAATTTTAAAAAAAAACCTCAACTTCTTGACATTTCAACTGTTAACCAAATATTTACATTCATCCCTCAAAAACATACCACTTACCATCAAAAAACAAACAACATACAACTACACTTGAACCATAAACTCATTATCATAATTGACCAATGTATAAAATTTAATAACACAAATCTAACTATCCCCTAAACACCCCTCTCTACAAATATACAATTGCCTAACCATTCCCCCAATTTGAACACATATCATATACTCAATTATCAATCAACCTTATTCAATTCCTTCAATCCACTATCAACATTCAGTCTACAAAAAAACTATAACACCACACCTTACATCCAACAACCCTACCTCCCACACCCACAATCAAACCCCATCCTCCACTCACCATCACCATCAACTAATCAATCACAACTAATAATCCTAACACAAAATCACCCTCCAATACCAACCCAATCCCCAACCACCAACATAATACCACACACCCATACACAAAACTCTCCCCACCCTTACCATTTCCTACACCAAACACACAACACAAACTAACCCACTAATTACCCCCTCCCCCCCAAAAAAACCATACCTTAATCTTCACAATCATCAAAACACAACACTAACTAACCCATCCCATCCAATATAAAACACTTCTCCCCCACCAATACCACTTAAAACAATCTCACACCCTTCCATCCTCCATCCTTCACAACCATACCAACCTCAACCCACATTCCCCATTTCACTCCAACACACCATCACATCCTCTAATCATCCCCCCAACACATACTCCCCACCCAAAACCTATTACTCTAAACAATAAAAAATCCATAAACAAAATATATCTCTATCAATTGACCATCACCACCAATCCTTTCACCATCATCCTCCCAAACCATCACCATCCTAATACCAATTTTAAAACCTTCCCAC
>JAWPHD010025152.1:0-17107 GCA_037043455.1 Cyrtodaria siliqua | reverse complement strand
CTGACAAAAGCAACACAGAAATATGTAAAAAAAAAAGTTTCAAGTCTGGGGCGGGGTGTGGGGGTGATGGGGTGAGAGGCGGCGGGTGGTTTGGTGGGGACAGGGAGGTTTGCAACATATATGTGTAAGAATTGACTAAAACAACAAAGAAATATGTAAAATAAAAAAATAAAAAAATTCAAGTGGGGCGGGGTGAGAGGCGGGGGGGGGGGGGGGGGGGGGGTTGCGGGAGCGGGCAACATATATGTGTAAGAATTGACAAAAGCAACATATTTAAAAAAAAAAGAAAAAATAGTTTCAAGTGGGGGTGGGGTGGGGGGAGTGGGGGGGAGAGGTGGGAGTGAGTTGGGGGCGGGGGGGAGGGTGCAACATATATGTGTAAGAATTGACTAAAACAACAAAGAAATATGTAAACAAAATAATAAAAAATTCTGGTGTGGTGGTGGGGGGGGGAGGGGTGGTTAGGGGGCAACATTTATGTGTAAAAAAAAAAAATCAATTGTGGGGCGTGGTGGGTGGGGTGATGGGGTGAAAGGCGGGGGGGTGGGGGCGGGGTGGGCGGGGGTTGCAACATATATGTGTAAGAACTGACAAAAGCAACACAGAAATATGTAAAAAAAAAAGTTTCAAGACTGGGGCTGGGTGTAGGGGTGATGGGGTAAGAGGCGGCGGGTGGTGTGGTGGGGGCAGGGAGGTTTGCAACATATATGTGTAAGAATTGACTAAAACAACAAAGAAATCTGTAAAAAATAAAAAATAAAAAAAATTCAAGTGGGGCGGGTTGAGAGGCGGGGGGGGGGGGGGGGGGGGAGCGGGCAACATATATGTGTAAGAATTGACAAAAGTCACACAGAAATATGTAAAAAAAATAAAAAATTAAAGTGTGAGGGGGAGGGGTGAGAGGCGGGGTGGGGGATGGGCCGGGAAAGGTTGCAACATATATGTGTAAGAAATGACTAAAACAACACAGAAATATGTAAAAAAAAAAAAAAAAAAAAATTAAATTTTCAAGTGAGGGTTGTGGGGGGGGGGGGGGCGGACCGGGGATGATAGGCGGGAATAGGTTGGGGGGGGGGGGGCGGGGGGGGTTGCGGGGGCAACATATGTGTGTAAGAATTGACTAAAACAACAAAGAAATATGTAAAAAAAAAAAAAAAAAAAGTTCCAAGTGTGGGGCGGGGGGGCTGATGGGGTGAGAGGGATGGGGGGAGGGGGTTGCAACATATATCTGTAAGAATTGACAAAAGCAACACAGAACTAGGTAAAAAAAATATAATAGTTTCAAGTGGGGTAGGGGTGGGGTGAGGGTGTGGAGCGGGGGTGAGGGTGAGAGGCAGGAGTGGGTTGGGGGTGGATGGGGCAACATATATGTGTAAAATTGAATAAAACAACAAAGAAATATGTAAAAAAAAAATCAATTGTGGGGCGTGGTGGGTGGGGTGATGGGGTGAGAGGCGGGTGGGGGCGGGGTGGGCGGTGGTTGCAACATATATGTGTAAGAACTGACAAAAGCAACAGAGAAATATGTAAAAAAAAAGTTTCAAGTCTGGGGCGGGGTGTGGGGGTGATGGGGTGAGAGGCGGCGGGTGGTGTGGTGGGGGCAGGGAGGTTTGCAACATATATGTGTAAGAATTGACTAAAACAACACAGAAATATTTTTAAAAAAAAATAAATTCAAGTGTGGGGCGTGGTGGGTGGGGTGATGGTGGGGGGAGGAGGGTTCAACATATATGTGTAAGAATTGACAAAAGCAACACAGAAATATGTAAAAAAAAAAAAAAAAAAAAATTAGATTTTCAAGTGGGGGTTGTGGGGGGGGGGGGAGTGGAGCGGGAGTGATAGGTGGGAGTGGGTTGGGGGCGGTGGCAACATATGTGTGTAAGAATTGACTAAAACAACAAAGAAATATGTAAAAAATAAATAAAAAAAAGTTCCAAGTGTGGGGCGGGGGGGGCTGATGGGGTGAGAGGGATGGGGGGAGGGGGTTGCAACATATATCTGTAAGAATTGACAAAGGCAACACAGAACTAGGTAAAAACAAATATAATAGTTTCAAGTGGGGGTGGGGTGGGGTGGGGTGTGGAGCGGGGGTGAGGGTGAAGGCAGGAGTGGGTTCGGGGCGGGGGTGGGGGTCGATGGGGCAACATATATGTGTAAAATTGACTAAAACAACAAAAAAATGTGTAAAAAAAAAAATCAATTGTGGGGCGTTGTGGGTGGGGTGATGGGTAGTCCCGTCACGTGACGTAGAGTTATCGTTCGTGCCTTACTCCACACAACGTCACGATCCAGCCCATAGGAAAAACCCGGGATTTTTGCACAACAGCCGTTGTGCAAAGATTTAAAGTGCCTTATCGTTAACAACTGACCAAAATACGAGGAGATCCCACTGTAACAATTCTTTGACTTCAAGAACATATTCTGTTTGACGCTGTGAAAATATGTTTTAATTCAGAAATGTGCTGTCTACTGAGGTATGTATAAAAAAAAATACCAATGAATGTTTTCTGTCAATGAAACTTCGCGTGATTTGACGAGATATTAAAAATATTTAAACGGTGTGGCAGCAAATGTACTACCTTCTACTAAAACGGACATATTTGAACTTTTATTGTCATTTATCGAGCTTAGATGAAGTGTGGTGGAAATAATTTGAGATTCGGAAAGCGAATGTTTTGTTTTACCGCTAATTATCCACGAGTGCAAGAGGTATTTGTCATTTCTGAAATTTGAAAACAACATGTCTGTAACTCCATTTAATTTTAATGTTTTTACTATGTACTGAATTTAATGTTTTATATATAATTTAATGAGTGTCCTTTTGGCGATAGTATCCGTACTCCATATTTTTAGCCTACGCCCAACCCCGAGGATTTTTTCTCTTCGAAATATCACCCCATGAAAACCGTTTCTTTTACCACCCACGCCGGAAATTTTGCAGTATAGGTCTACTCCACCTGCCATTCTGCAGTATACTCCCCCGCCGCACTGTTGGTAATTTTTTCTTCTCAAATCCAATTTTTGTTGATACAATGTTGAATACTATTACTTTATTGTCATAATTTTTTAGTTGATTTCATTGGAAAATTAATGCCTTAAATTAGGAAGGATCAGAGCTGTAGGTTGTTACCATTATGATGCACAGTGGTTTCCTCCACCGGTGGGAGGGGGTTGTCGACGGAGATGCCCCGAGGATAAGACATTGATCACTGAAGAACATGGGGTAGGGAATTAGATGAACCGGGTGCCAACAAGGTAATATTAAATATTGGTAGACCCTATGGAATTAGACGTACATGATGCTCCTAGTGCAGTAATTACAAAAGGGCACTCCCCAGGCAGATAAAAAAAATGCATTAGGTCGAACAAAACGTTTTTCTAGTTACTTTTGTTATAGACTACACCAGATGAAAAAAGAAAAATGCATTAGTTTTTCCTACTTTCACTTTCGTTATAGACTTGAATCTTCACATAGATAAATCAGCAAGCTCATGTTTTTGTGTTTGAAATTATTAGCACGGTTTATGCCTAAATCTAACTGGTATGTAGTTTTTTTTATCTGTTATTTATCTTTTTGATCTTCGAATAATTATCGAAATTTATTATCCAAGGTCTACCGGTAAGCAATAACACGCCATTCCGTAATTGATCTCACATTAATTTATTCATTACGACATGCGTTGATAGTCTCTTTGGTCATTAAACAACGCCGACAAATTGTCATAATTGTTTAATTGCCCTACTTGTTTACAAATTTGTTTGATCAAATCGCCATTGTTTCACTTTTAGTTTACCACATGGTAGTGAATGGGAGTGGCTTCTTTGGCTGATAATTAATTGATTTTTTTTTTTAACGTCTCATCAACACACTATAGATATTTAGAGTCAGGGTTTGACATTAACGTTGTCTGCTTGTCCGATGCCATGCAGATTCTATTGGGGACAAGTTAATAGTCCCAGGTGACCTGTCCGACGGACAACTAAATTTTATATCAAACAATTAATTTTACATCTTTAAAAAAATGAAAAATCTCGAGTGAAAAAATGTGTCAATACATCGTCGAACACCTTATAAATGATGAATACAAACTCTCTTGTTTTCATTGGTTGAGGCGTGACTTTTGTGTAATTACAAGAAAAACCGTCTGAATTCGCTCGTTTCCGTATATCATCGGAAATACTGCTCGTAGGTATTTCCAAAGATACAACGTCGATTCGATGGGGTTGGTTTATTTGCCCAGGCCAAGTACCGCGTAAACCGTAACAAAAATCGAAAATGGATTGATTTTACACATATTTTTGTTTAAATTTGATATTTAAATATAAAAATATTTTGTAATTAATTGCGTACAAATAGTACAAACTCGCTCATTTTCGTAGATCGTCGATATTATTTTTGAAAAAAAATTGGTTGAGGCAGTTCGGATCGCAATCTCATTAAAATCAGAACCAAAATATTCGCTCCACTACTTTCCGCTATTTAGATCTGACCATATTACATACCGGGTCAACTCAGTTTGACCTTACGATTAGCCAATCAGATTTCAGCCTACAAAATTGTTCGGTATTGACAGCTTCACTGCGCATGTCGCATGGAACAGTAAAAGTCTACGCTTGGAATTGAAAGAGACAATGTCCGTAACTTTTAGCTTAAAAAACACAAACAAATTGCGTTGACAAACATAATACACAAACCATTATTGAATATTTACTGGGAAAAAAAAGATTGTAAACTTGACGGAATTTAATAGCGGTACAATATTTTTACCGATTCGTTGGATTGAACCCGCACACTAAAATAATACCGGTAATTCCGCGGATGAGCACGCTATCAACAGCTAATCGGGCCACTTGTATTATGGCATACTATTTAGGCTATATACTATCGTAATAATTTCGGTGGAAAAATTAATACACGACAGTTCCCATGATTTTCTTCGTACATACCATTCAGTGCATTTCTTTGAATGTCACAGCAATAACACACGAAGACTTTTATCTTTATTGTTCAGTTCACTCGAATAGAATAAGTTTTCATTTCATGTGAATTATAAATGAAACACGCGATTTCATTGGTTGAATTTAGTTGATCTTCTCATGAATATCGATTAGATGAAAGGTCAATCTGAGGTGACCCGGTATGCAATATGGTCAGATCTAAATAGCGGATAGTAGTGGACAAATATTTTGGATCTGATTTTAATGAGATTGTTCGGATCGCTGAGTTACGAGTTTTATTTAACCAATCAGTTTTACGGTAACTGCCGATCTCATGTCGGACATGTGCGTAGACGGTAGGTGGCGTGTTTTAAACCATATTTTCTCATTATAAATTTTACAGACACCGGCAATGACCTTGAAAAATAAATAGTCTTTGTCACCCAGACGTATGCAATCTGCTCAGAAAAGGTGGGCCATGAAGGTGGACATGCGGCTGGTTGATCGGGTCTAGAAAATAAACAAAAAAATGTGGCGATATCTGAAAGTTGAAAACCCCCCAGAAAAATGATAATTATCTTGGTTTTTGTCTCGCCTTTTCGAAGAAAAAAAGAGACATAGGTGTTGCTTTTCCGGCGGCGGCGGCAACATTCAAGTTTTGCGTTTAGGTCATTTTCTCACAAACTGTATGCACTAGACCTTTCAAACTTTGCTTATAGTTGTATCACGGGTGGTACATCGCAACGTGACCAAGCAAATGTGGAAGTGACCTTGACCCTCAAAGCAAAGGGCAGATAACTTAATAATTTTTAGGTTCAACTTTTGCGTTCAGGTCACTTTTTCACAAACTGTATGCACTAGACCTTTAAAACTTTGCTTATAGTTGTATCTTGAGTGTTATATTGAAACGTGACAAAGCAAATGTGGATGTGACCTTGACCCTCCAAGCAAGGGCAGATAACCTTATAATTTTTACCTTCAACTTTGACGTTTAGGTCACTTTTTCAAAAACTGTATGCACTAAGACCTTTCAAACTTTGCTAAATAGTGGTACATTGCAACGTGATAAAGCAAATGTGGATGTGACCTTCACCATCCAAGCAAAGGGCAGATAACTTTAATTTTTACATTTACATCACTTTCTCATGAACTAGAATTATGCACTAGATGTTTTAAACCTAATTTATTGCTTAATCTTTGGAAGAAAACATATTCTTTTTTGACGAAAACATATTCTATTTTGACGTAGTTGTGTCCTGGTTAGTGCATCTTTTTTTTTGGATGCATGGATTTTATGCATGACCTTGACATACTTTTTGGAGCTGATGATTTTTAGCTCTACTGGCCAAAGGCCTTCATTTTTCATCCGATATTTACCAAACTTTACCAGATTGTTAATATCAATAAAAGTTCGCACAAGTTCGAAAATCAGCCCGATCGGACCAATAACAGCGGAGGGCTTTCACTTTTCATCTGATCTTTACCAAACTTTACCAGATGTTTTGCCTTTTTTTTTATTATTAGTAATTTTTGTTTTAATTAATTTTTTTTGTTTGAATTATTTTGTTTAATTTTTTTTTTTTTTTGAATTTTTGAATTTTAATTTTTTTTTTTTTAATTTTCTTCTTTCATTATTTTGTTTTAATTTTTTTTTTGGTGTTAACGCCATGTTAGCAGGAAGCATTGCTGTGCCTATTGCATTTTTTTTTCTGGTTCTTTGATTTTTGATGGAGTTACAGCCCCTTAACATTTTTTTTTTAAATTTCTTGATTATTATTATTTTTTTAATTTTCTTATTTCATTAAATTTTTGTTTTAATTTTTTTTTGGTGTTAACGCCGTGTTAGCAGGAAGCATTGCTGTGCCTTTTTTCCGGTTCATTGATTTTTGATGGAGTAAAGCCCATTGACATTTCTTTTTTAATTTCTTGTCAGTGCTACTCCTCCTAAACGCCTTGTTGGATTTCGACGAAACTTGGCAGGAAGCATCGTTAAGATGTCTAGTTGCGCATTTCATGCTTTTGTTTCAGTTTGCTGATTTATGACGGAGTTATGGCACTTTGACATTTTTACTTTAAATTTATTGTCGGCGCTACTCCTCCAAAACGGCTTGTTGGATTTCTACAAAATTTGGCAGGAAGCCTCAGTATGATGTCTTAGTAGTTGTGCAAAGCATGGTATATCAATAAAATTTTGGACAAGTTCGAAAACCAGCTAGATCTAGTTAGTAACGACAGGTTATGGCCCTTGATTTGTTGAAAAATGCTATATATTGTATTTTCGTATTTTCCTTTGTTAAATCTGTAGTTACTTCATTTTTTATCTGATCTTTAACATATTTGTTTAGAATGTTAATATAAACCCACCCAACACCCATTTTTATGAAATTTCATTCAAAGAAGAAAGTGGGACAAATTAAACAATGCCCATGCCAGACTAGACACAGGAGACATACTGCCCATGATTACTAGGTGAGCGATCTAAGGCCATCCTATCCCTGTTGTTTTTGCAATGTTTTAAAAAAACTACTGATGGGAATTTTATGTCGACAACCCTTGATATAAGAGCCGTTTTAGCCAGTAGAGCATACACAGGCCCTCTTGGGCACTTTTGTTTTTAATAGAATGGCATTTTGTTTTTAAACAAATGCACTTAAATGTCATCTCCGTTTTTAATTACTAAAATGTTTACCAACTTTCATTTAAGCATCATTGACCTTTTTATTAGCTCTACTGATCAGAGATCAGCAGAGCTTATGCCGTGGTGCGGCGTCCGTCTGTCCGTCCGTCCGTCTGTCTGTAAACTTTTTTTTGTAGCGACTTCTTCTCTGAAACTACTGAATGGATTTTTATGAAACTTTACAGAAATGTTGCCCATGAAGTCTAGTTGATCCTAGAAAAAATTCATGTTGATGTGAAATTCAAGATGGCCACCAAATCTAAAAATAGATTTTTTAAAAACAAGTTTGTAGCGACTACTTCCTGAAAACTCTAAGTGATATTGATATTGATATGGGACTTTTTCTTAAAATGATCAGCATGACATGATGTTGGTCCTTGTCGAAAATCGTTTTGATTCGACGTTAACAGGACATGGCTGCCAGCGGCCATCTTTGTTTACATAAGAGTTATTTAGTAAAAAACTTGTAGCGACTACTCCTCTGAAACTTCTCGACGGATTTCCATGAAACTTCACAGGAATGTTGCTCTTGATGTCTAAAATTTAATGATCCTAGCAACATTTCAGGTTGGTTGGAAATTCAAGATGGCCACCACAGCTAAAAATAGATTTTCAAAAAAAAAGTTTGTAGCGAGTACTTGTTGAAAACTGTAAGTGATATTGATTTGTGTCTTTCCCTAAAATGTTCAGTATGACATGATGTTGATCCTTGTCGAAAATTATTTTGATTCGATGCCGGCTCAGTCATCTTTGTACACTTTACAAGAGTTGTATAGTAAAAAGTTGTAGCGACTACTCCTCTGAAACTACTTGACAGATTTTCATGAAACTTCACAGGAATGCTGATCTAGCTATCAAAACCTATCAGTAGAGCTTCAAGGTCATTGACCTCTTATTCCTGGATTTCTGTGAAACTAGGCAGGAATGATCAGTACCAAACCAAGTTGCACATGTTGTCGTGTTCCCCAGCAAAGACTCCATATAGCAAGTAGAGCGATACAGGCCCTCTTGGGCCTCTTGTTGTATACTTGGTTTGTGCGGTTAGGGACACATCTCTATGGTGCAAGCAAGCATGCTTTTCTTTCGAGAAAAGAGATTCAGGTTCACGTCCTGGTGGAGATCCTAGCGCGCATACTGAGCTGTACATACATTTTTTTTATATAAATGAAATAATTGAACATCAGCAAAACTGTCCAATGTTGTGTTTGGCTTGTAAACATGGGAGGACAAACATTTCTAAAATAGCTATAACTTACATGTACATATTAAATAAGTCAATAAAACTGAATTATCTCACTTGTTTTTTTTTGAAGAAATATAGGTGTTGTTTTTCCAACAGGTAGCGGTGATGGCAGTGTCAACATTTAAGTTTTGCGTTTAGGACACTTTCACACAAACAGTATGCACTACTGGTTAGGGGCCAGTTTCCATCCAAGCCCAGTTTTAGTCATTCTCATTTAAAAACTGTTTTTACACTGCAAATTACTTACACAATGCTATTTATTATACCCCCACAAACGAAGTACGAAGTTTAGGGGGATATATAGGAGTGAGCTTGTCGGTCCATCGGTTGGTTTCCGGACGATAACTCATGAAAGGGTTGATGGATTTAAATAATATTTGGTACACGGGTATAACACCATAAAATACAAGTCAAGTTTGACTTTGGTTACAAACCACCAATTTTTGACTGAGTTATGGCCCCTTTTCAACTTAGAATTTGCCCAAAAAACGGTGTCCGGCCAATAACCCATGAACGGGTAGACGGATTTAAATAAATTTTGGTACACGGGTTTAAGACCATAGAATACAGGTCAAGTTCGACTCTGGTTACAAACCACCAATTTTTGACGCAGTTATGGTCCCTTTTCAACTTAGAATTTGCCCCAAAACGGTGTCCTGACGATAACTCATGAAAAGGTCGACGGATTTAAATAATTTTTGGTACACGGGTTTAAGACCATCAAATACAGGTCAAGTTCGACTTTGGTTACAAATCACCAATTTTTGATGGAGTTATGGCCCCTTTTCAACTTAGAATTTGCCAAAAAAATGCTACAGTCAACTCTGAGGAACCTGTATTTGGGTTTGTATTAAATTTAAACAATTTATAATGCATCCTCTTCATGACCATGTCTCTTTTTATTACACTTATACATTTCTGACTTGAACGCTGTAACATGCACATTTTTGTTAGTCTTCTTCCCTGATCACTAACAATATTGAAAACTCTCTTCTCCTCTCCTCTCCCCACTCTCTCTCTCTCTCTCTCTAATTATTTTTTTCCCCTGTTTATTTCATATTTTGTAGTTTAAATAATTTGTTTGCCATTGTCTAAATTGTATGAATATTTTGTAGCGGGAGGGCCGGATTTCTGATGTTGTAATAACTTGTGGCCCGACCCCATTTCCATGTACATTTATTGGAAATAAATATGTGACAAGGCGGTATTGTGGGGGTATTAATCACTTTCAGTGATAATTCTAGTTGACAGTTGTTTAGCACTGAAGATTGTAAACAGAAGAAACAACCAAAATGTAAATACATGTAAGCGTTACAAAAATGAAAGGGCTTTCTCCGAAAAGTATGCTTACTTCCTTAAATGGCGTTGGGGATGCACGCGCATACTGCTGCATACCCGGTAATAAATTATTAAAAAAATTAAAATTGTTATAAGGTCCTATTTTTATCACACAGCGGACGCAGTTAAAATATGCCGTGACAATATATTTTAACCAAAGAGAGGCAACTGTTTGATTTATAAAGAGTTACCCATTGTTATAGTATAAATTGACGTTGTGAAAAATATTAAATTGACGTTACCAGGTGCATTGTTATAACGATCGTGGTGTATGGTGGAACAATGCAAACATACACTTTTTTCAATGAAATTGTTCAATAGACTTGCAAATATGTTTTTAATTCATAAAATGTTACTGACCTAGTTGGATCTATCACTCGATACGATAACAAACATGACGGAAATTGGGCATGTAAACAAAATGATTTCTCAGTTTTCGTCTATTTATACAAAGAACACGTGCCACTTAGATAATTAGTCCCCCACCGGTCCTGTGGGGGACTATAGGTTTGCACCTTGTCCGTCCGTCCGTCCTCCGAAATGCTGTCCGGGCCATATTTTTAATACTATAAGACTTTGAGATACCAAACTTGGTATGTGGATACATCTTGAGATAGTGGTTTGTCGCGTACTAAAATAAGGTCACTGTGACCTGTCATAGAAAATTCTTGTCCGGACCTTTTTTGCAATACTATAATTCTTAGAGATACCAAACTTGGTATGTCAATACATCTTGAGATAGCAGTGTGTCATGTACCAAAATAAGGTCATTGTGACCTTGACCTTGATCTTTGACCTTCATCATAGAAAATGTCAGGAAAATATTTGTCTGGGCCGGTGGGGGGCTATGGATTGCCCTGCAATTCTTGATGCTCTTGTTTATATAAAACCAAATAGTTTGGTGTCAAATTTCCAGGAAGAGGTACCCTAATAGAAAGCAGATTAAACATTATATAAATATTGCATCCCAGAAGGGTGATGATGTGTATATTGTCAACCTGAGGAAAACAATGTCAACCGAGTTGAAGCCGAGGTTGACATTATGTTTCCGAAGGTTGACAATATGCAGGGTTAGACACTGACATGTTATGACTACTAGCCTACAGGGCTAGTGCCTTCTTATTTTGAATAGCCCTTCTTAAAACCAACTAGTCCTCCTTTTGCGGCAAAATAAAAAGATACCAAAATATAATGCCTTGGTAGCTCCATGGATAAGGCCTTGGCTTTGGAGCTATAGACAGACATCTGACAAGTGTGTGTTCTCTCCCTGGCAAAGGCATGTTTGAGGGGAAACTTCATAACCATCTCATCTATAGCTGAGGCTGCATTTCCTATATGACTGTACTGCTGGTAAATATTGCAAGACAACAGCTTTGTGACTAAGTCATAGTCAATCCATGCATAGGCCACGGCCATTATACCCTGCTTTGCAGCAACCTGTATAAGGCCCTTTCCCCACCCAAATTTATTTTAAAGTCATGCAGACCTGGGAAATTACATTCGCCGTTTATGGAATTATTTTCCCAATTAAAGGCAAAAGGCCCTTCCCAAAAACTGGGGAAAAGGCTCTGTAGGCACTGTGAAAGTGACACGATGGCTAAAAAACACATCATTTGAATCATGCTGTTTTTTGCTGATGACGCTTTTCCTTTGCTCTTTTTCATTTGTTTCGATGGAGACTGAGTTCCGTATGTAAATATCACCACATTTTTGTTTACAATGTGAAGGTCACACTCACCATGTCAATAAAATACTTAGAAATTAATATAGTGATAGAAATGCTAGCGTCTCTACAAAAACAATGTGGAGACCTGTTATTTTTCAGCATTTTTGCGCCATCAAAAAAAAAGACCAATCAGTGTTCAGTAATCTGACACATCTACACATTGGCTAGAGCTTGTCTTGGTCTATTCGTACCCTACATTACTCGATATTGAAGAGTTTGAATAGCGAAAAATTGAAACAATTTGACAATTTTCGACATCATGATCATATTAGATCATTTAAAATTGACATTTAAATAATAAAAACAACTAGCCCGTCGGGCTTGTCAATTGTGAGTTTTTACTAGTCCTTCTCGAAAGTGACTAGTCTCGGCTATCGGGCTAGCGTTAGTGTCGAACCCTGATATGCACTGTCACTCTCACTGGGATGCAATATTTATTATTATACCGAGAAAAAAAATGTTTCGATTAAAATTTAAATATATAAGGGAAAATAAATCCCGATAAAAAACGTTTTTGTTTTTTAAAATTTATATGTGTATACCAGTTTTGATTTAAAGTAACAAAAAACAAGATTAATATCTTTTACTCTTTTTTCAAACATTATATCGACTTGTTAACAATATAAGCAACATATTTTACCATCGTCTTACGACTGACATAACATCAACTGTATTTTAATAAATGTCCACTGCAAAGCGTGTCCGACTTCGAGTGTAATCATAGTGAAGAATTTGTTAAGGGAAGTTTGTTACCCATATATTTACGTACCATTATAAACAGTCTATTAAATCATTTTAGAATTCTTTTATTTTTAGAATTTTGTGTTTCTGAGTTTCAAGAACCTCATTACTCAATGTCCAGTAAAACTCAGTTTGTTCTGAGAATGTAATGAGCTTCAAATTAACCGGTTTCATTGGTCGAGTTTTTATCACTGAACCAATCAGAATGCTTCATTCATATTTTGATTTTAGGGCTGGCGTGGCGCAGTCTGTAGCGCGGCGGATTTGTAACCGGAGGCCCCAGGTTCAATCCTTTGTGGTGCCACTGAGTTCCGTCGGTGTGTTCTTGGGCAAGACACTTTCCCTTAGCCTCGTCCGTCGGATGGGTACGTAAACCGGGCGGTCCCGTGTATCGGTCTATCCTCCGATCACGTTAAAGAACCATAGGAATCTATTCGATAATAAGAGTAGGGCAGGTTCCCGGATTCCTATGTATCCTTCCCCTCTCTCTGGGTTGGCTCTAAATAACCTATACTGTGTTGAAGAGCCGTTAAACAACATTCAACAACATTCATATTTTGATTTGGTTGTTTCTATCATGACATCATTTTCTAGTATTATGACATCACACCCTGGTATTATGACATCACGTCATGCTATTATGATGCAACTCAGTGTGTTCTCAGAACTGAATGAGCCTTTTAATTGCTGTGACAGATTAAGTATTGAGTAATAAGTTTCTTGAAACCAAGAATCACAAAATTCTAAGAATAAAATAATTCAAAAATGATTTAATAGACTGTTAGCAAATCAGAAGATAAGTAAACCAAACGGTTTTAAACTTAATTTATACTTTGTTCACACAGTTTTGATATAATTATTCACTTTGGAAAAAACATCAAGAGTTCTTCTGTTGTTGTTTTCCAAAAAAAAATAATAATTTCATCACTAAGTTTTAAATTCTAAATTCAAGACAAACACACATATTATTTTTATTATATACCCACAACCCGGAAACTCATGCAGAAAAAATATTTTTTAGGCAATGTCAACAACACTATATTCCAGTGGGATTTACAGTGGATTCCTACTTGGTCCCAGTGGGATTTTTGTGTGGGACCCCAGTTTGCCCCAGCGTGATTTTTGGTAGTATTCACGTTTGTCGCAGTGGGATTCCACCTGATCCCAGCAGGAATTTAGTGCAGCCCTAATGAAAATATAACTGGCATTCTCAGTGGCTTCTACAGCAACCATCCCTTTTTGAATTGCAATTAAAGTGTGATAATATACAGTAGGTTAATCAATCTAACCTTTTGTGAGCTTTTGTAAATGGCAGTGGAAAAGTAACAACTAAGCTCTCTTTTTTTAAATACCCTTAGTAAGTGGGATCAATCTAAACTTTTGTGAGCTTCTAATCTAAACAATATTTTGGCATCTCAGTGTTTTTTTATTTAAAGGGAGCATTCATTCTTTATTATACTAATCCGAGTCTTCTCTCACCCTTTTACGATTTTGATATTTCATCTGGCTGTGTACCCACTACAAAAAAAAAAGAAGAAAGAAAGCTTTTAGTCACTGAAGGCTCGGATTAAGAAGATACATGTACTACATGACCTCCACTTTTCTGTGCAGTGGATTTTTTGGCAGCATATGATATGTATGCCATTTGTGATGATAATGTAAGTTTTTTTTTATTTGGTCGAGATATGAATGCCAATATTATTTCATGCACAACTTAATGCAAACATCGAAGGGTAACGCACACTATTACAGCAGTCGTATATCCCGGAGAGCGTTTTGCAGTCGGGGCGGTATGAATTGTTGGGGAGTTGCCAAATTACAC
Source organism: Cyrtodaria siliqua (assembly GCA_037043455.1). NCBI lineage: Eukaryota > Metazoa > Mollusca > Bivalvia > Adapedonta > Hiatellidae > Cyrtodaria > Cyrtodaria siliqua. The sequence continues at coordinate 2,622 of JAWPHD010025152.1, read as the reverse complement.
GGGTAGATAACAATCAATTAACACCGTTTAGTCACGTGATATTTATGTCAAGATTTGATAACAAAAGTAAAAATATGAAAACAAAACTATCAATTTAATACATTTATACTGTATATCGTACAACGTTTTGCACATATTATGTTTAATAAATCTGTTTTTGAGTGATTATAGTTCATTATTTTAACATAACATATAGATTGAAATATAAATTACGCGTCAAAATGAAGACCTATCGATAATCCTCGATTTTTACTGTACGCTTGCGCTGAACGTTGTACAGTCAGTCGGAGACGTCAACTGTAACAACGTTCAAATGCTGAACTAGGTGAGAGGCGGGGTGAGCGTGGTGGGCGGGGGGTTGCAACATATATGTGTAAGAACTGACAAAAGCAACACAAAAATATGTAAAAAAAGTTTCAAGTCCGGGGCGGGGTGTGGGGGTGATGGGGTGAGAGGCGGCGGGTGGGGTGGTGGGGGCAGGGAAGTTTGCAACATGTAGGTGTAAGAATTGACTAAAACAACACAGAAATATTTTATTTCAAAAATCTAGTGTGGTGGTGGGGTGGTGGGGGGGGGGGGGGGGGTGATGGTGGGTAGGGGGGGTGGGGCAGGGAGGGTTGCAACATATATGTGTAAGAATTGACAAAAGCAACACAGAAATATGTAAAAAAAAAAAGGTTTCAAAGTCTGGGGTGGGGTTGGTGGGGGGTGATGGGGTGAGAGGCGGGGGAGGAAGGGGTGGGGGTGCGGGGAGGGTTGCAGCATATATGTGTAAGAATTGACTAAAACAACACAAAAATATGTAAAAAAAAAAAAAAAGTGTGGAGGGGAGTGGGGGTGGGGGTAGAGGGGGAGGAGGGAGCCCATGCCCCAATATGGGTGAAGTAATAAGATGCATAATGCTATAACAAATCCCAAACCAAAATTATAGATATATACATGCTTACATGCAAACCTAGATCTTCCTTTATTGCACATTTTATGGGCCATCACAATTTGGGTTTTATGGGAGCCCAGAATTTGCAGGACAAAATTACTTATCCAACCCTTTACAACATACTATAAGGAAACCAATTCCAAAATTTAGTTCATCTAGGACAAAAAATGTAAGAGATATAGACCTGTAAACACAGCTAACACGCAAAATTTGATGTGAAACAAACATATTTTAAGGGCTATCAGAATTTGGGTTCCATGGGAGCCAAGGTTACAGGAACCAAAATTGCTTAAGCAGCCCTTAAGATAATGCTACAAGGAAGCCCATGAACAAATTTGGTTGTGGTAGGACAAGAAATGTAAGAGATATAGACTTGTAAACACAGCTTACACGCAAACCTTGATGTGGGACGCCGACGCCGACGCCAACGCCGACACCGACGCCGACGCCGACCCCGGGTTGATTACATAAGCTCTCTTATTCTTCGAATAGTCGAGCTAAAAAAGGAGTTCTAGATAATTGTTTTCAATAGGGATATATCTGGTCTGTGTATACCTCTAGCTTGCGGAACGTCGTGCCGGCCCGTGCTCGAAAAATGCCCGGAGGGGCAACAGGGTCTACCTCCATCAGTGGAACCTGGAAAGTCGCCATATAACCTTAGATGTTTGTGCGACTATAAAATCAAATTCAGTTCAATTCATTTGTTGATATCGACACATTTTAAATTTCCATTCGCAATTATTAAACAACACAAACAGTAGTGTGGTTGCATCTAAGATGTTTGCTCTGATATCAAATTCACTTTGGAAATAATATTATTTTACAGCAAAATACTAGCTTTACAGTCCTACATTGCTTTAAACGCATACAGATTATGCTGTAAATTGTATTACTTCTCATGAACAGACTCAATAAAACCGAGTCTGCTGCTTTATTCTCTTAATTGTGTTTGTTGCTGCCAAAGGATCACCTTCATCAGTATTTATTAGTTACTCAAAAAAAAAAAAAAATACAAACAAGAAAAGACCTCGCCTACACCTTAGGAAAATGGGGCGGTCTGTCTCTACCACAAAAGATCGACCGTCATATATAGAGAATATTATGTCAGTGCCTTTTACTATCAAGTTTATTAGGCGAGGCTTAGAAAACGAATAATGGCGTGGGTCTGCCGAGCCATTTTTCGTTTTCGTGCCGAGCCCAATAAACTTGATAGTAAAAGGCATTGACATAATATTCTATTTATCATGTAGATTATCCACATTACTATTATTACCTATTTCACAAAATGATACGCTTATCGAGGACGCCGCCATGTTGTTGTTTTTTTGTTTGTTTTATGACGTCAGGCAACGTTACGTGCATGACGTCAGATAACGTTACGTACAATAAACGCCGAGGGATTCCGCATTGATTTGCTCAATCTCCACGCAGAGTTATCGTTCCTTGCTCTCACATATAAGGAACGAGTGTACTCTGGGTAGAGATTGGCTCTATTGGTCAACTTGCCTAATAAAGCAAAATTTATTAGGTCACCCCTTTATTAGGCAGAAAAGTGCATATCTGCATGATAAATGGTCTTAAATGCGCTAAAATGACTTAAAACACCATTCAAACAAACAAATTGAAAAAGTGTGAATATTTTTAATAACAATGTATTGCTTTTAAACTATTATATCTGATTTTGA
>JAWPHD010025151.1:0-12500 GCA_037043455.1 Cyrtodaria siliqua | reverse complement strand
TAGTAGAAGTAGTATTAGTAGTAGAAGTAGTAGTAAAAGTCGTCGAAATCGAGTTACATCGTCGAGAGTATTCCATTCTGGAATTGATTCTAACATTTTTTGCAAAAAAATATCTCGTCATACACTTAGAGACGTAGGACATAGAGTTATAAAGGAAAAACGTCTTCTCTGAAACTGCATGAGCTAGAGGTCTAGTATTTTTCATTTGCCATAAGCGTATGGTCGTCTATCAAGTTTATTCAAATGTGGCCCCACTACAAGGGTTACATGTTTTACATAGACTTATATAGGGAAACCTTTAAACAATATTCTTCTCTGAAACCACAGTTATACACTTACTTGGCATGAAAAGACGGATAAAACCATCCAACCAGCATCGGCCCGGGGTCCGTCCCCAGCCCAGGGGCCATAGCTCCTGAGTCATAACTTGGAAATCACTGAGATCCCTACCCTACAACCATATACTACCTGGGCATGAACAGGCGGATACAACAATCATTGGCCCTTTGGTCTATCCCCACCCCTGGTGACATAACCCCGGGTCTTGGAAACTGTTGAGATCCTCACTCTAAAACCATATATACACTTACCGGCCCAATACTGGGCATGAACAGACGGAAACAACCATCCAACCAGCATCGGCCCCGGGGTTCGTGCCCTAGACTTGGGACATAGCCCATTCGTCATAACTTAGAAACCGTTGAGGTGCACGGAGCAGTATGAAATGGACACTTTCTTTAAAATATAAAGTATCAATGAAGTGAAATGGCTTCCTGAAGTTGACTACTTTTGAGGTTGTTTCTTTCTTCTCTTTTTTGCTCTTGGGCAAGACACTTCCCCTTAGCCTCGTCCGTCGGATGGGGACGTAAACCGGGCGTTCTCGTGTATCGGTCTATCCTCCGAGCACGTTAAAGAACCATAGGAATCTATTCGATAATAAGAGTAGGGCACGGTTCCCGGATTCCTATGTATCCTTCCCCTCTCTCTGGGGCGGCTCTAAATAACCGATACTGTGTTGATGAGCCGTTAAACAACATTCAATTCAATTCAATTCTTTTTTCCTCATATATGGCCTCGTTTTTATTGAGATGTTCTGATTTCAGCCATGATCATCACGGGGTGGTCTCTTTTACTTCGTAACTGACATTTTGATTTCTTTCTAGGATTACTTTTCAAGTTATCCCTTATATTTCAGCGGTTACAACACCGAAGACAACAACGATTCTGCATTCGCTTGGGTCGCAATCAAATGGTATGTCCAGTTTTCGTTACATAGTAGTTGTCTCTAACATAATATATAAAATATGTGTATGAGTAAAACCGATTACAAACTATGTGCATTTGTAGCATGGTCGCTGACATTTCCTTTTTTGCACAGTTGTAAAACCAATTTAATTGAAAACAACTCCTGTCAGAATGACTGATGTACCAGTTTTCGGAAGAGGATGGCAGAGAAATGAAATAGACACACTACAATCACATATAGTATGGTTTCATATCGGTGTTTAAATCACTACAATCACATATAGTATGGTTTCATATCGGTGTTTAAATCTCTACAATCACATATAGTATGGTTTCATATCGGTGTTTAAATCACTACAATCACATATAGTATGGTTTCTTATCGGTGTTTAAATCACTACAATCACATATAGTATGGTTTCATATCGGTGTTTAAATCACTACAATCACATATAGTATGGTTTCATATCGGTGTTTAAATCACTACAATCACATATAGTATGGTTTCATATCGGTGTTTAAATCACTACAATCACATATAGTATGGTTTCATATCGGTGTTTAAATCACTACAATCACATATAGCATGGTTTCATATCGGTGTTTAAATCACTACAATCACATATAGCATGGTTTCATATCGGTGTTTAAATCACTACAATCACATATAGTATGGTTTCATATCGGTGTTTAAATCACTACAATCACATATAGCATGGTTTCATATCGGTGTTTAAATCACTACAATCACATATAGTATGGATTCATATCGGTGTTTAAATCAATATGCTACAATCACATATAGCATGGTTTCATATCGGTGTTTAAATCACTACAATCACATATAGCATGGTTTCATATCGGTGTTTAAATCACTACAATCACATATAGCATGGTTTCATATCGGTGTTTAAATCACTACAATCACATATAGTATGGTTTCATATCGGTGTTTAAATCACTACAATCACATATAGCATGGTTTCATATCGGTGTTTAAATCACTACAATCACATATAGTATGGTTTCATATCGGTGTTTAAATCAACATGCTACAATCACATATAGTATGGTTTCATATCGGTGTTTAAATCACTACAATCACATATAGCATGGTTTCATATCGGTGTTTAAATCACTACAATCACATATAGTATGGTTTCATATCGGTGTTTAAATCAACATGCTACAATCACATATAGTATGGTTTCATATCGGTGTTTAAATCACTACAATCACATATAGCATGGTTTCATATCGGTGTTTAAATCACTACAATCACATATAGTATGGTTTCATATCGGTGTTTAAATCAACATGCTACAATCACATATAGTATGGTTTCATATCGGTGTTTAAATCAACATGCTACAATCACATATAGTATGGTTTCATATCGGTGTTTAAATCAACATGCTACAATCACATATAGTATGGTTTCATATCGGTGTTTAAATCAACATGCTACAATCACATATAGTATGGTTTCATATCGGTGTTTAAATCACTACAATCACATATAGCATGGTTTCATATCGGTGTTTAAATCACTACAATCACATATAGTATGGTTTCATATCGGTGTTTAAATCAACATGCTACAATCACATATAGTATGGTTTCATATCGGTGTTTAAATCACTACAATCACATATAGCATGGTTTCATATCGGTGTTTAAATCACTACAATCACATATAGTATGGTTTCATATCGGTGTTTAAATCAACATGCTACAATCACATATAGTATGGTTTCATATCGGTGTTTAAATCAACATGCTACAATCACATATAGTATGGTTTCATATCGGTGTTTAAATCAACATGCTACAATCACATATAGTATGGTTTCATATCGGTGTTTAAATCACTACAATCACATATAGTATGGTTTCATGTCGGTGTTTAAATCACTACAATCACATATAGTATGGTTTCATATCGGTGTTTAAATCAACATGCTACAATCACATATAGTATGGTTTCATATCGGTGTTTAAATCAACATGCTACAATCACATATAGTATGGTTTCATATCGGTGTTTAAATCACTACAATCACATATAGTATGGTTTCATGTCGGTGTTTAAATCACTACAATCACATATAGTATGGATTCATATCGGTGTTTAAATCACTACAATCACATATAGTATGGTTTCATATCGGTGTTTAAATCACTACAATCACATATAGTATGGTTTCATATCGGTGTTTAAATCACTACAATCACATATAGTATGGTTTCATATCGGTGTTTAAATCACTACAATCACATATAGTATGGTTTCATGTCGGTGTTTAAATCACTACAATCACATATAGTATGGATTCATATCGGTGTTTAAATCACTACAATCACATATAGTATGGTTTCATATCGGTGTTTAAATCAACATGCTACAATCACATATAGTATGGTTTCATATCGGTGTTTAAATCAACATGCTACAATCACATATAGTATGGTTTCATATCGGTGTTTAAATCAACATGCTACAATCACATATAGTATGGTTTCATATCGGTGTTTAAATCAACATGCTACAATCACATATAGTATGGTTTCATATCGGTGTTTAAATCAACCAACTCGATGAGACTATACTCTATTACTTATAATTTCAGCAATTCGATTTTAAAGGGACACTGTCCGTAAGTAAGCAGATATTGAGCATAACCAAATAACTGTCTGACTTTTATTCAGTGAAATATATACATGAAAACATGAGCATAGACACTAAGAAGTCTGTAGTAATACATTCGTGAGTTTGAAAAAAAATAATCTTAAATTATTATTTGTAAATAAAGTGGGACCCACTGTATTTACCTTTTCTGCGATCACGTGACTTCCATTAGCGCATTAGGTTTTCACCATAGTATTTAGTGCGTAATATGTATAGCCCGCTTAGTTCAGTCGGGAGCTAGGTCGACCACTTTACGCTCACTATTATTACCGCGAGTGTAATTTTAGTTAGGGCTGCGAGTTCAAACGCCCGAAATGGTTTCTCTTTTTTTTGTACCGCGATTGAATTCCGTCAAACAATCCTGCTTTAATTAGTAAATATACAGTAATGTTTGGTGTGTAATGTTTGCGAACATAATTAGTGTGTGTTTTATAAGCTAAAAGTTACGGACAGTATCCCTTTAATAAATCTTTTAGTGAAACTTTTTTTTTTAATTTTCAAATTCTGCCTACCTAATATGGTATTCGAGATATGTGATTTAATTAATGTAAGGAAGTGTAGTATTGTATCGGAATTATCAAGTATTTTAAAATCATTTTAATATTATCGTTTCATTTTTACAGAAAACAATGACCTGACACCGTTGTACCTAATTATGTCGTACAGTGCCATAACTTGTACCATACTCGTTGTCGTTCTGTTTGCATTCGTTGGATATTATATTCTTCATAAAAGACAGAAGCACGATAACGGAATGCAAATTAAAAATAGGATGACTATGCAGCAAAACAGTTATAACTCAGTAGCGTTTGATAGACAAGAGACTACGGAATTGCTTGAAGGTGCGATTCAGAGTCTTCCACAACAACAAATGCGCGATATATGCAGAGAAGTGTCGGAGACGAGTTTACCACCATCATATGTAACACATGGTAAGCTTTTGAATAAGTAACATTTGGGTTTGTTTTTGGTATATATTCTTGTTCAAAGACCATGTTTTCATTTTTTCTGTTTTAAATCGGAACGTTGGTTTGTTGTGTCGCCTGCCTAGCATAGCAGACATATTGGGATCACGTTGTCCGCCGTCCGTCCGTCACACTCTAAGCTGCAACCTAACCTTGGCTATGACTTGAAAAGTATTTGACCTATGTTCATCACATCTCCATCTCAACCCAATGAATATTGTTACACATGTCCAACAATATGCCCCTTTTCATAAAACTTTAACCTGCAACCTAATTTCAAAAGTAGTTGACCTATGGTCATGACACTTTATACAGCTCTTTCTTATCAATTATTCAATGTAGAGGATGTATGCCCCTTTTCATAAAGTTTAACACTAAACCATGCTGCATAATTCATGAAGCATTGTCTTCAAACTTTATAGTTAACTTCTACTTGCTGAAAAAAGCACTCGGCGACATAAGTGTTCCGTGGAACACCCTTCTAGTGCATCATTGTGTTTTCTTTTCAGATGTTGTACCGAATACGACGTCGACATCATCAGCGACGCAGTGTGACGGTATTTCGACATATCAAGAAATGAATAGATATAAAACAAACGCCACAGTCGATGGTGTTAATGAGAACCACGAGACAGCGTTGGCTACGGGGAAATACAGTCAGCTGAATACAAGTGGCAAGGATTCTGGAGATAGTGGAAGTTCTAGCAACACGGACGGCGAAGAAACTAGCTTAAAAACGTGAGAAGTAAAAGGCAAAGGTTTGACGGAAGCAGCAAACGCATGCCAACTATTTATTCCTTCAGCAGCATGATACGAGCGTGTTTGCGGAACACTTATTAGATTGCTTAGAACCAATGTCGTGGTGTTCGTAGGGCATGTTCGGTTGCATTTTGGGAGAGCTGCATCATTTAACCATCATCATATATCCAGCCATTATCCAATAGATAGTAGAGTACTACACTTTACCACGCTTCTGGAATCTTTCACTGACTAACTGAAAGTTGTTTTAGAATACACGCTGAAGTGAAAGATGTTAATATAGGCAAGCTATTCGTACTAGTATATATTAATGTACACATGCTGTGGCTATATGCAGTTCAAAACGAGATTTAAGAACCGTGGCCGAATGGTTAACGGCGTTGCGTTGTAAACCTTCGCCTCTCACTGCTGCGGGTTCGAATCCACTGGGAGCTCGAATTGTAAGTGAGGAAGTGTCGATTCTTACGGATGGCGGGAGGTGTACAGCACTGGTTCTACCCAGGAAAAGTGAGTGGTCTGCCTCAAACACAAAAATCGACCGTCATATATAACCTTGCATGTGTTGAAAATGACTTAAAACACCATACAAACAAACAAACAAACAAAGAAATGTGATTTTATTTACAGACTGGCTAATGGATATTACGTTAGTCTTACAGTAGTAGTTGTATACATTTCGACCATTAGTAACATAGTATGCCATACTTTAAATATCTTTTTATTATTTTCATTGTTTATATTTCACATGTGAGCCATATCAGATTATATTTTCTCTGTTATTTTTCACTGCCGAAACTACTTTTTTAAATATCAAAACTACTTTTTTCTTTTATTTTAGAAAATAACTATTAGATGTATATATCATTAGTTTGGATTAAGAAAATGAGCCGTAGTTTTGGAAAATCTGCCAAGTATTTCAGGAATTGTTGTCCTTTTGAGATGGCAGTTTGTTGGTTCATTTCTTCTTCTCATAAACAACTTTTTTCAGACGGTTGGTATGAACGTTATATCACTGGATTGGAAATCACTTAACTAATATAATGAGTTGTAGTTTATTGAAATCGGTCAATTATTTTACAAGTTATAACGAGTTAAAAATTGAAATTTCACCATTCTTCAGATTAGTCGTTGAAGTCACGGAAAATATATGTTTTCCGCACAAGTTTCCGGGTTGTGTGTATATAATAAAATAATATGTGTTGGTTTGTCATGAATATAGGATTTATTTTCACCTCAAAGTTAAGTATTTTCACTCGTGCTAAAGCAGCCGTGAAACTAAGTTTTCTCATTTCTCGATGAAAACAAGTCCTATATTCACTCCAACCCATCAGATGTCCTCTAGGCCTATACATTAACAAAGAGTTGTGGATAAAACAAATTGTGAACTATGTATTAAAACAATCTATATACTATAGGTTATTGCATTTGTATGGCTAAATATTACTTGGAACGAGTTGTTTTGGCAAAGGACGACGAGCTTGCGAGTCGTCCTGCGCCAAAACAACGAGTTCCAAGTAATATTTAGCCATACAAATTCAATAACCTTTTTATTGTATACTTTCATATTGTTTTCGATCAATGTTAATTGTATGACTATTACTTTTCATTGTATTTGTGTTATTTTTATAGCTTTTGATGGAATTCCTATCTTGTCATTCAGCTTCATTTTGTGTGGATGATTATTTTGCGCGAAAACGACGTCGACGTCGGATGACGTCATTAAAAACAACAAGCGATTTTCTAAAGTTTGTTTACCATTCGATAACGTTAAAACAGTGGGTGAGTGACCATTTCAATTATTTTATCAATTTTTGCCATAAAAGGTTGAAAAAAACACGTATTTTTTTGTTGACACTATAGGATGGATTCCGTTATTTTTATTTGAAAGTAGTTCCTTATTTCTATTTTGCGGTTCTTAGCAAGCACGAGCAAAAGTTCCCGTGCAATATCAATGTGTGCAATATCGTAGAATATTGCACACTTAGCTCAATGCAAACTAAACGGGACAATATGAAAGTATATAATAAAGTTAAATACACATGTACAACCGCTGACCCACGATTGTGATATAACTTATATTCAATATAATATTTGAACTCGCGCGCATTTATATAACATGTACATCCTTTTATGCCTGTTGTTTCATTTTTTAACTATGATATATATATATTGTTTGCAAATGCTGTGATGTTGGCATGTATCCGTAGAGTGCACTCGTGCTATTATCATTAAATGTAAAACATTGAGAAATAAATGGTGGTTATTAAAACATACAAGAAGTTACTTTTAAAATATCATACCATATGAATAGACATATTATAAACTCCGAAGAAGGTCTTTTGAAGGGCAGATAAACAAAATCATGACGTGTCCCATTGTCTTGGATTAGGAATTGATTATATCCATACTTTTCGAAGGAAAAGCGGATATACTGTTTTCGGTACCGCCCGTTCGTAAGTGCAGCAGTCGGTTTTGGTCGTAACCTATTTAAACTTCTCCTTCATTAGCTAATCGTAGGTACAGTGTTTTCTAAGGATGTGTAGATGACAACGAAAGTTTTAAATCCAGAATCTGACACCAGGGGTTACACGTCAGAGTCGAAACGTTAAATTCACCAAAATGAACATTTAACCCGTATTTCAATATGTGTAATACAATTTACAAGCTGTAAGAAATGGTATACGCAATACATAATATTAGATGTAAGGAGCCTCCTCCGCGTGGGAGGGGACTTATGGTGATATTCGGTCATCATGCATTTTTATTGTTTCCTCCTAACCCAAACTTCGCCTACTACTGTTGTTTCAGAGAAGAAAATAATTTGACCTCAGGGTTGATATTTGAACAAACTTGATAGAGGACCATAATGAATGATAGTAAACCTCTGGCTCATATTTTCAGAGAAGAAGATATTTTGGATTCTCCTATATAACTCTATGTAAAACTGTGACCCCCTGGGCAGGGCCAGATTTGACCCCAGGTTCACCATTTGAACAAACTTTGTAGAATACCATGAGCTGATGTAACATACAATATATCAGAGTTCTATACCTAGTGGTTTGGAAGAGTTTGTTTGACCCCGGTCTTCATTTGAACCAAGCTGATAGTCTAGGCTTGGCGATCAATAATAAAGACAAGGAGCATGCTCTTGATATTTTACTACTAATTTATAAGCAGTTTTAGAGGAAATGGTGTTTGAAGTTTCCTAAATGTTGATATATTTTTAGCAACGGTGGCCACCTTGGATCACGCGCAGCAACGAAAAGCACAAATTTTATCTGATTCCGATCCATTCAACATATTTTTCATTTTTGTCAGTTTCATTGAAATACTGAAAGCAGTTTCAGAGGAGCTGGTATTTTTATACATTTCCCTGTCCATGTATAACTATATGTACCGATGGTCGATGGTAAGATGCGATGGTCGATAGTAAGATGCGATGGTAAGATGCGATGGTAAGATGGCCCTAACAGGACACTGGCGATCTTACCAACGCATCTTACCATCGACCTAGGCCTAGGTCGATGGTAAGATGCGATGGTCGATAGTAAGATGCGATGGTAAGATTCGATGGTAAGATGGCCCTAACAGGACACTGGCGATCTTACCAACGCCTAGGCCCCCAACGCATGGTAAGATGCGATGGTCGATAGTAAGATGCGATGGTAAGATGCGATGGTAAGATGGCCCCAACAGGACACCGTACGTTCCCGTGGTGGCAATCTTAAAAGATTTACGAAGATTGACAGTTACCTATCGATTAATTCAACATGGCTTAAACATAATGACTTAGGCAAACAATATTTTGGTTTCGCCTATTTTGATTCAATCTTTGCCTTTTAATTACGCAAGTATATAGTCCTAGCTTCGTCGTTACATTACGGACCTCTTGTAAGGCTGATATGCGGTTATATAAAGCTGGCTAAATGTAATTGACCTAGGATGAATAGAAGAGCCTGAGTAAATGTAATATTGACAGGGGACGAACGAGGTCCGAGGTCAGTTTTACAGTTTTTCACGTCCATAAAACCACATACGGTCCAAATTATATATCCAGTTGTATTGTTATATACTATTGGTAACTTCATTAGCATTAAGAATAACGGTGGAGCGATGTGGTCTAGTGGTAGAGCGTCCGAGCCAGGATAGAAGGTCGTGTGTTAGATCCCCGTCTTGACCATACATATTGTGTACCCGAGCAAGACATGCTTAGTACTGGTTATACCCAGGAATACACCGAGAGTGATTAAAATAAGTTCAGAGAGGTTACAATCGATACAAAAATAAATAAGGTTAAACTAAACTATAAGCATAACGGTATAGTTCAGAGTGTTCTTCGGTTCTTTCCCTTAGCCTCGCCCGTCGGATAGTGACGTAAACCGGGCGGTCCCGTGTATCCGTCTATCCTCCGAGCACGTTAAAGAACCACAGGAATCTATTCGATAATAAGAGTAGGGCACGGTTCCCGGATTCCTATGTATCATTCCCCTCTCTCTTGGGCGGCTCTAAATAACATATACTGTGTTGATGAGCCGTTAAACAACATTCGTTTCAGAATCAAGAAAAAAGATACGGTCTTATTATCTTCTGACGAATTTCCTAATTTTATAAAGTGGGTAGGAAACCTGTCCGACCACTTTAACTTCCGAAGTTTATAAATGGCATCTTCATAAAATAAAGTCTGGGATATTGCTAGTCGAAGTTATGTTTTAAGGTTGGTGTTGTTCAGATCTACGTAGTTTGTGATAACCTTGCCGATGAAGTTTATAAAACAGCAGTTGTTAACGCCCGAACAAAACGAAAAATTTAGCATTTACGTAATTATTTAAAATCGAGAGATAAAGATCGAGGAATGCTGCTATAGTATCCGAACTGTTTTGCTTTATGTAACGTGTGAGCTCTGGTGAGTAAATATTAGTGACCATCACAAGCAACGAAAAAGTTATCAATATCGAGTATGTCAACTGTATACTATTAAAGATGTATTATTAAACGCGTCAATAATGGCTCCACGGCCAGCAGGTGACAAACTCAACATAACATCTCTTTCATAACAGTATAAAAACAAGTGACAAATGGTACCAAAGTTAGTACAATATCTCACTGTTACCCTAGTGTCATCCCATTTAAACAGGACAGTGTAAATATGGAAATCCCCTCGGCAGGCAAAACCATCTAATAAACTAGACATCATTAAAAGGCGATATATACCTAAAACACAAAAAGGATCATGTACTTGAATATATGATTATATACAATATATAATAAAAAATAAAAGCCATACAAGTTCTCAAGGAAATGACATGTCAGAAGTCAACGCAACAACAAAATAAATATTCCAGTGCACGAAAAGACAAGATTGAAGACAAACGGTCAACGTTACTTTCATTTTCAAGACTTATGTATAAACATCATCTTTGAGGCCACAGTCTGTCGGGTCATCGCACAATCAAATAGGAAATCATAGTGGCGATTGGCGAACTGTAAAAGTGTCCACTAACATGCAGCGCAGGTCCTTAACCAGTTTTGATAAATGTCCTTACAAGTTTGATAACGGTTGTATGAAAGTGATCATGAACAAGGATCTTACGATGTGTGTAAATCATGCTGACGTAGAAGACAGATTGAAACAGTACTTGTCGTAGAAGAGTTCTTAAATTACTTTTAATATTAAAAGTAGAGCAGGGTTACAATTCAATTCAATATCTTTATTTCCTCCATGCAGGAGATTTGAATGTTAATCTCCTTAACTCAAACACAAGCTCTAGCAAACGAATAACTTGAGAAATATATTGTCCATAGATCTTGCTCGTGGTACATACCCATCTAAGTGTGGGTAATTAAAATCAAAATTCAAGTCATATCTCTTGTCATTGCTTTTACTTATTTCTTCATTTTCAATCGAGAGATGCAAATCGAGAAAAGAAACGACAATATCAGACATATTAGCTTTGTGGAGCTGAAGTTCTTAATAACAGATAAATATTAACCAAGTAGAATTGATTTGCCTATAAACATAAGTTCCACACCTGACGAAGATGCTACATATTAAGGGTGTAAGTGCCTCGTGAACATTTTGGCAAAGAAATCCGAAAAGTTGGCTCAAAAATGGTAGTAACTACTAACTATTGCATTTGACATTTTCTCTATAAGTAGATCATTTTATTCCTACCTCTTCTCGGTGGCGTAGTCGGTAGAGCAGACCCCTATCAGTCCTTGTTCAATAACAGTTTAGAAATATGGTTGTACGCATTCAAATCTTGGAGACGATCGAATTTTTCCTCTTTTTTCCTGTCATTTTTTTACAACATAACAAAGCATTTATTTGTTTCACTCGGCAATTCAGGAAAGATTGCAATAACATGCTAAATTACAAGTTTAAAATCAATTGTACCGGCTGGTTGTACCGGCTGGTTGTACGTTGTACCGGCTGGTTGTACCGGCTGGTTTTCCGGCAATCCGTGTTTGTTTCGTCGAATGCTGTATAAACAAGAGCTGTCGGATAACAGCATGCTCGACTTTTCGAGGCCTTGTCTATTTATTGGGCAACTAAGTTGAAAAAGGGGCATAATTCTGTAAACTTCATGGCACTTGTTTGTACGAGTTCCTTCTATTTTAGTGAATACATGTGTAAAGTTTCTGTCCAGCAGTTTCTGAGAGATGAGCTTACCGAAAAAGTTTAACGATTCGAAGAAACTGACTACAAAAAGGGGCATAACTTTATCAAAATAGATTGCAGAGTTATGTGGCTTGCGTGTAGACTGGTATGTAATCTATTTATACTGAAGGTATGAAAGCACCAATTATTTTCCCCATAGACACCAATGTTAAAGTGTCACATA
>JAWPHD010025150.1:0-17110 GCA_037043455.1 Cyrtodaria siliqua | reverse complement strand
ACTGCCAAAAAAAGCCCTGCAATATTACTGAGTTATATCTGGGATGAAAATCATCATATAGGGCCCTGATAATATAGAAAAAACAATTTGTTTTAACATATTCTAGTAATTAATATTAAATAATGATTGCAAAAATTATGTAGCAAAACAAATAGGACGCCATGAGTTTTAATCAAATCAAGATTACCGTGTGAACCTTTAATATAGTCTCTTGAGTAGGTTTGACTGTAATTTTATGTCTACCTCAGGTAAAGGACAGAAAACCAAGGCGCATAAAGCTGACGCTAACGTGATGCTGCTGAAGATGGACATATTGGAGGAGGAGCCAAACATTGTGACAGGAGATCCGGTACATTGTAAGGGCTGTGACGCCATTCTGTCATCTATATCTGTCTTGGAGAAGGATGGCGACCACTCTACATGGACATGGTAAATATTGTAAAAGTTTACATATCGTGCTTGCTCTACATATTATTACTGTAACACTTCATTGGTCCTTTGTTTGCTCTACATGGTGGTTAATATTGTAACACTTTATTGGTCCCTTGTTTGCTCTACATGGTGTGAATATTGTAACACTTCATTGGTCCCTTGTTTGCTCTACATGGTGGTGAATTTTGTAACACTTTATTGGTCCTTGTTTGCTCTACATGGTAGCGCCGTGGTGTAATGGTTAGCACTGCGGCTTAGTAACCCAGGGATAGCGCGTTCAATCCCAGCCAGGACCGAATTTGGGTTATTTATCGAAATATTTCAAAAAGTATTTCCTACCTTACCAGTCCTTCGGATGAGACTTTAAACGAGGTCTGCTCGCTAAAATGCTTAGTGCAATACAGCAAAGGATAAATAAACGCTTATACGCACGCACGCTCTACATGGTGGTGAATTTTGTAACACTTCATTGGTCCCTTGTTTGCTCTACATGGTGGTGAATTTTGTAACACTTCATTGGAACCTTGTTGGTGGTGAATTTTGTAACACTTCATTGGAACCTTGTTTGCTGTAACACTTTATTGGTACCTTGTTTGCTCTACATGGTGGTGAATATTGTGACACGTTATTGGTACCTTGTTTGCTTTATATGATGGTGAATATTGTAACTCTTCATTGGTACCTTGCTTGCTCCACATGGTGGTGAATATTGTAACAGTTTCTTGGTACCTTGCTTACTCTACATGGTGGTGAATATTGTAACATTTTATTGGTATCTTGCTTGCTCTACATAGTGGTGAATAGTGTAACAGTTTATTGGTACCTCGCTTGCTCTACATGGTGGTGAATATTGTTACACTTTATTGGTACCTTGTTTGCTCTACATGGTGGTGAATATTTAACAGTTTATTGGTACCTTGCTTGATACATGGTGGTTAATATTGTAACACACTTTATTGGTACATTGTTTGCTCTACATGGAGGTGAATATTGTAACATGTTATTGGTATCTTGCTTGCTCCACATAGTGGTGAATATTGTTACAGTTTATTGGTACCTTGTTTGCTCTACATGATGGTGAATTTTGTAACACTTCATTGGTACCTTGCTTGCTCTACATGATGATGAATTTTGTAACACTTCATTGGTACCTTGCTTGCTATACATGATGGTGAATATTGTAACACTTTATTGTTACCTTGCTTGCTCTACATGGTGGTAAATATTGTAACACTTTATTGGTACCTTGTTTGCTCCACATGGTGGTGAATATTGTAACACTTCATTGGTACATTGCTTGCTCTACATGGTGGTTAATATTGTAACATGCTTTATTGGTACCTTGTTTGTTCTACATGGTGGTTAATATTATTACACTTTATTGGTACCTTGCTTGCTCTCCATGGTGGGAAATATTGTAACACTTCATTGGTACCTTGCTTGCTCTACATGGTGGTGAATATTGTAACACTTTATTGGTACCTAGTTTGCTGTACATGATGGTGAATATTGTAACAGTTTCTTGGTACCTTGCTTGCTTTATATGGTGGTGAATATTGTAACAGTTCTTGCTAAATGGTGGTTAATATTGTAACCACTTTATTGGTACATTGTTTGCTCTACATGGAGGTGAATATTGTAACAGTTTATTGGTACCTTGCTTGTTCTACATGGTGGGAATATTGTAACAGTTTATTGGTACTTTGCTTGCTCTAATGGTGGGAATATTGTAACAGTTTATTGGTACATTGCTTGCGCTACATGATAGTGAATATTGTAACACTTTATTGGTACCTTGATTGCTCTACATGGTGGGGAATATTGTAACACTTTATTGGTACCTTGTTTGCTCTACATGATGGTGAATATTGTAACACTTTATTGGTACCTTGCTTGCTCCACATGGTGGTGAATATTGTAACAGTTTCTTGGTACCTTGCTTGCTCTACATGATGGGAATATTGTAACAGTTAATTGGTACATTGCTTGCTTGCACTACATGGTGGGAATATTGTAACAGTTTATTGGTACCTTGCTTGCTCCACGTGGTGGTGAATATTGTAACACTTTATTGGTACCTTGCTTGTGCTACATGGAGGTGACTAATGTAACAGTGTATTGGTATCTTGTTTGTTTTACATGGAGGTGAATATTGTAACAGTTTATTGGTACCTTGCTTGTTCTACTTGGTGGTGAATATTGTGTAACACTTTATTGGTACATTGCTTGCTCCACATGGTGGTGAATATTGTAACACACTTTATTTGTACATTGCTTGCTCTACATGGAGGTGAATATTGTAACAGTTTCTTGGTACCTTGTTTGCTCTACATGGTGGTGAATATTGTAACAGTTTATTGGTACCTTGCTTGCTCTACATGACGGTGAATATGGAAACACTTTATTGGTACCTTGCTTGCTCCACATGGTGGTGAATATTGTAACACTTTATTGGTACCTTGCTTGCTCTACATGATGGTGAATATTGTAACAGTTTATTGGTACCTTGCTCGCTCTACATGGTGGTGAATTTTGTAACAGTTTATTGGTACCTTGCTTGATCTACATGGAGGTGAATATTGTAACACTTTATTGGTACCTTGCTTGCTCCACATGGTGGTGAATATTGTAACACTTCATTGGTACCTTGCTTGCTCCACATGGTGGTGAATATTGTAACACTTTATTGGTACCTTGCTTGCTCTACATGGTGGTGAATTTTGTAACAGTTTATTGGTACATTGCTTGCTCCACATGGAGGTGAATATTGTAACACTTTATTGGTACCTTGCTTGCTCCCCATGGTGGTGAATATTGTAACACTTCATTGGTACATTGCTTGCTCTACATGGTGGTTAATATTGTAACATGCTTTATTGGTACCTTGTTTGTTCTACATGGTGGTTAATATTATAACACTTTATTGGTACCTTGCTTGCTCTACATGGTGGGAAATATTGTAACACTTTATTGGTACCTTGCTTGCTGTACATGATGGTGAATATTGTAACACCTTTATCGTGTTTGCTCCACTTGGAAGTATAATTTCAAACACCTAAATGATACCCTGTGATTGCTCTGCATAGTGGTAGTTAATATAGCATGTAGTACATATACCTTGCTTTATCCAGAACCCTGTGAAGCTAGGTAAATGACAGCAAATTCGGTTTATAATTCTTTAAATTTTTTAGTGAATTCTGTAGATTTATACTGAGATCACTTGTTCTTCTTTATTTTAGTGAATTCTGTGACCGCAAGAACGAGAATATTGACATGAGTCCAGAAGAGGTTCCACAAGGGGAAAGTTTTGATTTTGTTCTCACTCCCGCCAGACCAGAAACTGACGCTCAGGCTACGGAAGAAGCAGCCAATGGGGAGACAACTCCTGAGAAGAAGGAGCAGAGTAAAGGAATGGTGGTGTATTGTATGGATATCAGTGGATCAATGAGCTGTACAGTCCGCTTACCTCAGTTACAAGGTAAATACATGAATCCTGGTTTCGTGTCTTATATATACACAAGTTGGATGACCGAATAAGTCTTACATGTGACTAATAGATGAGTCAATATGTTGTCAAAATTATAAAAGTAACGAATGAATAAACGAACAAACTAACAATCAAATGAACAAACGAACCAACAAACAAACAAATGAATGGTGTTTTACTACTCTTTAACATCTTTAGGTCATGTTGGGTTGAAATTGGGAATAGTGAAGAGCAAAAAAAATAAATGTTTAATTCAAAACCATGGTACTAGTATTGGGTTTCCAGTTCAACATCTTCCATTGGGGGAAGACAATTGGCTAATTGTTAACTGCTATTTTCCTCTCATGTCCATTATTAAGTTTTCCCAGTTTCAAAGCAAATGTTGAGGTATGTAAAATAATAATAATAATAATAATAAAACTTGCTTGTTAATGTAGTTATACATCTGTCTGTCATCACGCCCTTGTGGACAGAACTCCTCTTAGACTGTTCGAGATATTCAAAATCTATCTTTGTAGAAATGTTGATTAGGTCAAAAGATTTTCATTAAAGATTGGAAACACGACCCTTGACATTGAAGGTCAATGTCAGTACTCAGGTTTTTGTCGGAAAACTCCTTCCATAGAATTTGAGATAAGAAACTGAAACTTTATGGAAAGCTTCTTGATGATAGGAGGATGTCATTAAACGTCTGAAAATTGACCTTCACCATCAAGGTCACGGTCAAGACTCAGTTTTGATCTGAAAAAGGGCTTGAATGACTGTTTGATGTAGGAAGCTGAGAGTTGGTAGGAAGTTTGATCAGGATGAGAGGATGTCAATAAGCGTCTGAAATTTGACCTTCACCATCAAGGTCAAGGTCAGCACTTAGTTGTGTGCCTGAAAATAACTCCTTCCAGACTGTTCAAGGCAAGAGACTGAAACATTGCAGGAAGCTTGTTAATTATGAGAGAATGTCATTAAAGGTCTAAAATTTAACCTTCACCATTAGGGTCAAGATGAGGACTTGGGGTATCATTGAGTTATCGAAAATGCAGATAGTTGTGATGGCTCCCATCAACTTGCTCTGGTTCATGTTTATTTTTATATGATTCATTGCATTTTTCTAACTTTTTGTTTCCAGCTGAATGGAGGAATGCTAGAGACAGAACATCACACTCGGACAACAGTATTTCAAGACTCAAGGCCATCCAGGATGCTGCTAGAAGGTATGTAAACTAACTGTTTTACTAGCAATATGAGATGGTTTGATTCTGTGAAATGTATAGTTCATTTTCATTTATTAAAGAAACAAAACATGGTTTACAGTGGTTTATCGTGCATTAGAAGATCATTGTCAGCATTTCAATTGGAAAAAAAACACACTACAAGAAGGGCTTTCAGTTTTTTTTTATTAAATGAGCAACAAGCATCGATTCAACATGTTAAAATCACTGGTGGAGAAAGAAATATTCAGCATTTGTTTGTTCAATCATAAGGGGACTCTCGGCAATCTTGTTTCTTTTTTTTTAAACTTGTTAGTTTTCTGTATAAGTTGCATAATTATTAATTACAGCAATTTGTCTTTGAATAATACAATATATAAATAACAAATTGACTAATTACATGTATTTTATTTACTAAAATCACAGACAACTTGAGAGGATGAAAATAGAATATCCAGATAAAAAGGTCGTTTTGGTAACATTTGGTTCGACTGTGTATGTGTGGGGAGATTGTCGCAGTAATACGTCTGCGCAGTTTAGCGGTAATGACTTGAACAATTATGATTGGTTAATACAACAAGGCCGTGACTACGCCACAACTATGGAAATTGGATCACTAGAAAACACACACAGGTATAGCACACACACAATTATTTTGAACACGTATATTTATAGGTTATTAGATTTGTATTTGGATATATGCACAAGCTCTTTCGCATATTAATATTGCACGACTTTAGCAATATTTATGCGCGAAAAAACGAGTGCATATATCCCAATATAAATCTAATAAACTTTTTATTGCATATACATTTTTAAATTAGAATAATAAAGTAGGTTGTAACATTTAATTTTCACAAAAATGTTTTTTGAAGCAACCATATTGTGCCACCATGGGCATTTTCACATTGAAATCAACATTGTTTACATCACGTGACATATTTTCTTTCACATGAACAGAAAATTGCACCAATCATGAACGAGCATACATTACACACCCAATATGACTTTACTACACGTCAATATGAGCGAATATTGACGTTTCCTGTTACATTAAGTAGACAGAACTTGTAAATATGTATGCAGTAAATTTCGTTATGTATCCTTACATACTCAGGATTTACTCATGTTTGAATTGGGATGCTACAACAGAACCAATATGTGTACTGGTTAGGGTACACTTTCAATCCAAGCCCAGTTTCCGTCATTCTCATTTAAAAACTGTTTTTACACTGCAAATTACTTTAACGCGATGTTACTAATTGACAGACGTTTAGCACTGAAGATTGATACAGAAGAAACAACCAAAATGTTAATAAGCGGTACAAAGACAAAAGGGATTTCTCCAAAAATTGTGTTTACTTCCTTATATGGCGTAGGGGATGCGCGCTTTCTGCCGAACAATAAATTATTAAAAACAATAACACTGTTCTGATGTCATTTCTTTTTTATCACACTTCAGCAGACGCAGTTAAAATATACCGTGATAATATATTTTAACCAAAGAGAGGCAACTCGTACAACCTGTATCTGTTTGATTTACACAGAGTTACCCTTTGTTTTAGTGTAAAATTGATGGCATTAGACGTCGTGGAAAATATTACATTGACGTTACCAGTTACAATGTTATAGCGATTGAGGTGAATGATGAAACAATGCAAACATACAATTGTTACAATGAAATTGTTGAATAGACTTGCAAACATGGTTTTTAATTATAAAATTCTACTGTATCATGACCTAGCTGAATATATCACTTGCTAAAAAAACATGACGGAAACTGGGCTTGTAAACAAAATGATTTCCCAGTTTTAGTCTATTTATAAAAAGGTAAAGTGCCACTTCGATAATTAACATAAAACAAAAACCTTTGGTGTCCAATTTCTAGGAAGAGGTAACCTAATAGAAAGTATAAAATTGTCTGGATACTATGATTTGTCCGAAAAATTAGTTTATGTTTGCATAAGTGATGGAAAGTGGCTCCGAACAGTACTGTCTAGTGTTTTGATATTTTGTAACTGAATGGCATTTGTATAACATAAATATATAATATAAGAATGAAATATTGGATATTAGCATTGAAAATATAAACGTGATTCTCTATAGCATGACTTTATTATTTCTTAAAAGGCTGCCATGACCCATGACTTGACCCATGGATAATAGAGGGCAGAGCGAGAAAATTATTGTCAGAAATATTCATTGTGACAGTTCATTGCGGTTCATTTAGCCTTTGATTTCCATTCCAGTGCATTGGACACTAAAATTTCAGCAATAAGAACTGAAGGGTGCACTGCCCTTGGTCCAGCTCTCGCGATTAGTGCCGGCATCATTGCTGGTACCCCTATGTCAGAAGTTGTCCTTTGCACAGATGGGGAACCAAACACAGGTGTTGGTGACTTGAACAGCAATGGAGATGGGCACCTGTTTTATCCAAAGGTAATGGCATGTGGTTATAATTAATTAATTATTTAATTGGTGTTATTGTAGAGGGCTGGATGAGAAGATAGTTGCATTGTCCACTGAAGGAAGTACGGCTTTAGGTCCCGCTCTGACTATTTGCGCTGGAATAATTGCCAATGTGCCTCAGTCTGAAGTGGTTCTGTGTACAGATGGTGAACCAAATGTAGGAATTGGATCATTAGTTCGTGGAAATGATAATTCTGCCGATTTCTATAAAAGGGTAATTAAACATTCACTGTATCATAATTAGACAATTATTGTTTGAAATTGTGCTGAAAACCAGAAGAACTTGTGTCATGGTGCTTTGTCCAACTTTACCTTTAGTTTAAACTTATTTAATTTACATGATTGAGAAATAAGTTTTTTCAACTTATATTTAACCCTTTTTATGGCTTCCTGTGAAACACCAGTAATAAGCAATTTGATAACTAATACAAAAACTAGTTTTGGATTTTCTCCAAATTTTTTATTTTTTAGATTTGATTTGAAATATAACATCAAATAATAACTTATTTGTGACATCATTGACATTTAGTTATACAGCTAGCAGGTGTATTATCAACAATTACAGAATTATGTTATTACACTGCCAGATTGAAAGATACATACTTTTTTTTATTTTTGGTTTCACGTCTGACTGTAACATATTCAGGAAAAAGTAATTGATTTCTTTAATGATTTTTAACTATTGTGTATATCAGATTGGAGAGTTTGCCAAAGCAAA
This sequence comes from Cyrtodaria siliqua, assembly GCA_037043455.1. Lineage (NCBI taxonomy): Eukaryota > Metazoa > Mollusca > Bivalvia > Adapedonta > Hiatellidae > Cyrtodaria > Cyrtodaria siliqua. The sequence goes on along the minus strand of JAWPHD010025150.1, from coordinate 8,799 downwards.
CAACACCCGGTTGTCAATCCTGGCTGTAGAAGGACAAGAAACAGGTTTACGTCATGTGCAGCAATGTGCAGTTGTGTCGGGTGGGACAATAAATGTCCTCAATCCACTGGAGATGATGCGCCAGCTACGGTTGATTGCACAGAACTACACAATTGCCACAGCCGTAGATGTTACGGTCATAGTTCATCCAGACCTTGTGTTTGATGAACCAGGATTTCAGCAGGTACTTTCTTATAGTGTGCTTTCTCATTTTATACAGACACACCTAAAATCATTTTTGAAAAGCTCTTATTTAAATAGCTTGAAATTGTGAGTGTATGAGCATCTCTTTTAAATATTTGCGGTATTGTTTTAAAAATTCTACAACATCTCATGACCAGCAGTTGAAAGTTGAAGTAAGCTTTTGTGTCCTCAGTTGACCTTATGCGAGGTGTCTGTCTAAATCCATTTTAACCAATCAAATCTGACAATATGATAACTCCAACAAACATTAAAGACAGTCAACTATGAATATAAAACGATATATTGTCAATATACTCCGACATCAACAGGGAGGAGAACTGGCGTTAGATGAATTTTTAAATCAGTAACACTTACTTGAAGTTTTACATTTGCCATAGAGACATCTTCGGCCAATTTTCTGTTTATTGCCAGATATCATTTAATAATTGTGTTCATTTTCAGGACAGTAACAGGTTAGTGAAGGAGGTCGGCAATGCAGCTAAGGAGACGGATCTGACATTTAGATATAAACCTAAAGATCCCAAGAAGAAAACCAGCAAGACATCCATACCATTCCAGGTATTGTTGTACGCTTTTAGCTACTATAATCTGTTTTTTCAAATTACATGCATTGGATTCGACTCGATTGCATTTCTTCCTGTTGTCACTAATGATATAATGTTGTGTTAGTAGCAATTTTATGTGGCCATATTCTGTTTTATTAAATGACATTGCGTGTATGCCATTTTACGTTATTTCATATTTTGTGATATTACCACATAATTATGTTATAACATCAAATGAGTAACGCAATAATAACATCAAATGAGTAATGCATTAATAACATTGGAAGACGTCTCGCAATGTTCAACAATGCCATGTGAGACGTCTGATTGTAAATTTAAAATAGGAATATTGCTAGTTACTATTAATGTTAGTGAATGACTCAAATCATAGTAATTGCACTGTCATCACAATGAGAAGGTGTGTCTTAAAGGTCAAGGTCACACTTGGAGGTCAAAGGTAAAAAATCATGAAAAAAAATCATGTCTCAGCCTGGAAACTACTGAAGTGAGTTGCATCAAACTTCACACAAATGTTCATCACAATGAGAAGGTGTGTCGCATGCAAGAATCATGTCAGTGTCTCAAAGGTCAAGGTCACAGGTAGAGGTCAAAGGTAAAAAATCGTAAAAAAAATCATGTCTCGGCCATTACTTGGAAACTACTGAAGGGAGTTGCGTCAAACTTCACACAAATGTTCATCACAATGAGAAGGTGTGTCGCGTGCAAGAATCATGTCAGTGTCTCAAAGGTCAAGGTCACAGTTAGGCAGATGGTTTGCAGTGGGGGCGTCTTTTTTTTTTTATCTTATTTTGATTGGTTTTTTATCTCCATATGGTGACCCATGTATTCTTCCCGTCATGGGTTTGAGAGGGTTGGGTTGAACTCTTCACACCTAACTCAAATGATGCCATATGATAAAAACAGTCTTATGTTTGTTTCATATGAAAAATGAAATTGTTGAATAACATTAAAATCATTCTACATGTCTTTGGTTTAGATGTTCTGTATACATGGATGTTTAAATGTTTGGTACACATATAAACTGACAATGTTCAAGACTTAATTACCAAAGGATATACACGTTAAGCATTGATGAACTTGGAGATGCAGTAACACAAAACTCTAAAATACCTAAATGTATGTTCTAGATCAAAGTTTAAATATAGGCATACATGTATTTTCTAGATTAAAGTTTGATTGCTTTAATTTTCAGGTTCAAATTTCATACACATTGAAAAATGGTATGAGGTGTTTGAGAATTCTGAGTAAATCACACGCGGTCACACAGAAGAGACAAGAAATGGAAGAGGTATGCTGAATTATCTTTGTTGTTCTATCCATCCATAATTACTTTGCTGTCAAACATGTAATCACCTTAATGGGTTATAACTGGGTTGTTTGATTTGCCAATATTTTTATTAAAATTAATTATTATTGTTCTGACCATCAACTTGTTGCCACAACCAAGAGGATTACTTAAATTGTGTCAAAAACTTATACCTGTTATTTAAGAAAAATGGTATTCTTGTTATGTTATCAATTGATAATTATATTTCTGTCAAATGTAAAGTGATCCTAATGGTTTATTACTCAGTTATTACGTTTTTCAGTCCTTTTATTAAAATTAATAATTTTGTTCTGACCAAATTCACTTGGTGCTTGCTACAACCAATGGGACCGACTGTGTTAAAAAACTGATACCTTTATTTAAAAATGGTATCAAAACTCATGTAATCTCCAGGGGCATAGCTCGACCTTTTTTGGTGTGCAGGCCCGACTATTTCATGCTTCCCCGGAACATTTTGAAAACGTAGGACGTCTCTGGTGCGTTTTGGCGTATAATTAGATATACATTTAAGCAAAATCACACTTCAAAATTCATACACTATTATTTCATTGTTATATTTTTCAATCAAGCATGTGCAAATTATGTGCAGGCCCGGGCCTTTTGGCCTAATAGGTAGCTATGCTACTGATCTCTAAAAAATAAGTTTTACTAGTGATTCATTGTATCACAGGGTATAAATGTGGCTGTAATTGGTGTGGCTGCTGTCCAGAAGTCGGCATTGATGGCGTGCCAGGGAAAAACAACAGAGGCACAGGCACACATGTAAGTAGAATGGGTTATCCAACAGTTAGTTCATTAGTTTCGATCTAGGTTTAAGGGTACACGGTGACCTTGTTCTGTGGTACATAGCAGCATTTAATGCATTCATAACTATTCATCACAGTACCAATGTTTAGGCCTGACACTTAAAATGCTTAGGAATGACCAAATAAAAACGACACGAAAGTATTTGAATGCACTCCATGCTTTTTTGTGGGTGCAAATTGTTAACATTATAAGAAAACTTTCAATACATACTAAAATTTAAAAAACTTTGGCTGTGTCTGAGAAACATGATGTTAACATGATTGCAATAGTTTTTGCCCCCTGAAATTACTGGTTTCAACCTATTACACTGCTATCAGGGGTTGATCCAGCATTTCTGGGTGGGCAGTTTGCAACTTTCAAAAACAAAATAAAAACTAAAAAACTTTTCAGGCCATTTTTACGGGTGGATAGGCCCCTATGCCCGCGTCTGTTATGACTTGTATATAGACTGGATATAGCAAAGTGACCTAAAAAAGGCTCAAACAGTAGAATAACTCATGACTTCAGACTTAACAGTCTATTCTAATCATTTTACATGTATTACAGGAAAGTGGTGAAGAACATGATGAAGAGGGGCGCTAAGACATCTCAGCAAATGGAGGAAAAGTTAGCTTTCAATAACGAGTCCGAGGGATTAAGAAATGAACTGAGACAAGCTGCTGACTATGATGTATGTAGTGTTTTATATCAAGTTTATACACACATTATGATTAATTATGATGGTAAAGTAGCTATCCCAAAAATGTACAACATATGTACACCATTTGTAAGCCTACTGACACCGAGGTATATATATAGCTTACATATTTTGAGAATCCAAACTCTATAGACACAATATAATCGGCCTTAATCGGCCAGGCCAAACCCCCAAAACTGGAGCATCGAATTAAGTTACCAACTCATAATTCATTTTACGCAGTTTCAATCACGGGTAGTAACAAAACTATACTTTTTAATCGGCACATATACATTATTACATGACCTGATCAGCTGATAAAGTTTTGATAAACATTTTTTTTAGTAAGAGCAAAGACATGTTTGCCTTTATTTGGCGGGTTAGTTTCTTTAACCGTCATTTCTGTTGGATGTTTTTAACTCAGTGAAACACTCGGGTTTGTTCTGCATTACAAATCAAATTTATTTTATCAAATGAGTAGGACTTCAGGCACACAAAACTAATATTAAAAACGAAAAATAATCACATTTGTTTATCTATAAAAAAAAACACATTGATTGAGGACACCAACAGCAATACCCAGGTACGGTATGTCACTTGGACTATGGTTGCACCTGGTTTCATTAAATTTACTTGAAAAACTTGCCCATTGCTCCGAATTTCTAGCTCTACTGGCAAACTCCTTGATAGGCCTTTGGGATGGTACTTTTCAAGATGGCAATTTCACACACAAAAAACATCTTTTCCGAAAGCCCTTGATACATGTAGATTTAAGAACAATACTTGGCCACAATTATAATTACTCCTCTTTACAGGATGTGGCACAGCGCACTGACCACAGAAGCAATATGTTCACCAACCTGGCACAGGTTTCAAGTAACAGGTACCATGGGTCGTCTGCACCACAAAAACATAAAATCATGAAATCACGGAAGGCTGATGATAGACTAACAGATCAGTACTTGGATTACCAGGCATAATTTACAATGGATATGATTATTGACTTATTTACTTTACCGGCTAATATTGTTACAGGATGCATCCAACCGGTCTGACTCCAGAACAAAAGTGTACACAAACATGGCGCAAACCTCTAGTTCCAAGTATCATGGCTCCTCTGGACCACTCAAACAAAAAATGACCCAGGCACGGCACACCACTAAAGCACTTTCAGAGCAGTACTGTAACTACAAATCATAATCCGAGAAGAAGATATTAAAACGAGTATCCTCTGAAGACCTAAATCAAGTAAAAGAATGTGCAAAAAGCATCCTCATCATACAAGGTCAAATTTCAAGTGAAGAAAATTATATATAGACCTATATTCTTTTAAACTCACCTGAGTAAAAATGGCAGTGGAAATTAATCCTTTCATAACAAGCCATGTGGTGATGACATGTAACTTGCTTGTTATCATCATAAACAAACGCAAACTGTTTTTAAAAATATACCCATATCATAACTTATACATTTCAAGGTCCTATAAAACCTCCTGTATATAGAGATTATTTATCTGCTTGGGTCGATTATTGGGAAATACTTCATGAGATGGTAGTCGTGTTTCATCCTCTCGTTCGTGAAAAGAACTACAAGCCTACCATCGAGTGAATGATTTCTATATAATCGAACCAAGCAGTTACGGTAAATAATCTATTAATTACATTTTAAATCAGTTTATGTATGATTTTAACCGAAAATATTCGCATTATTGAATGTTATCGGCGGATGACGTAGATTTCAGCAAAACTTTATTGATGTCATGACTCACTATCACAGTTATATTTGTGATTGGAGTTAAAATATTCATAATAGTTCTTAATATTTAGTGATTATGAATATTCTTTCACTGAGAAATCCCAATCTTTCACCCATAGAAATGTAATAAAACCCATTTATGTAAATTTCGCATTCAAGTGGCATGCCGACAGACATGCTTCCATGGAGTTCCATCATGTTTAGTATTCTACAGAACTGATTATACTCAGTCAGGAGCGTAGCTGCCTTAAGGCACAACAGCAGCTGAACAGATTTTTTGGAGCATTTATATCATATATTCACGACAAACCCAAAAATATCCTATTTATTATATACTCACAACCTGGAAATTTATGCAGAAAAAATATAATGCGCCAAAACGTCAATAACATCAACAACGTAAACAACGTCAACAGTTGCATGACGTTATTTTGAGTGAAAGTATGTTATATTTCACATGTGAAATACGAACAAAGAATTATTTTAATCATAAAATCCACTATTTCACTGCGAAGTATATAATAAAATATGAAATTGTGCATCTTTACCATAAAGAATAGTATCATCATTTACAACTTTTTTTCTATGATCAAGTTACGATTTCATTCAGTTGTGTATATTGTTCTGTTTCTCTGTTTCTCAATCGTACATACTATAATTAACTATATTAGCCGTGTTTTAATAGAAACTCACAACATAATACAATGCAAACTCGGCCAATATGAACCGGAAGTCGGCCAATATGAAAAAAAAGGCCAATATGAAATTTGCCAATACAAGCTTAAGGAACGTCATTCACGTAAAGTGACGTCATTAACGCTCGCTTATCACTTATTAATTTAACGCTGCTATAAACAAATGGAAATCGTGTCAAAATAATGTTATTACAGTAAAATTCTACAGTGGTGGAAGTTGATTAATAAAATTGTCATTAAGAGTTATTGGTCCAAGGACTGTCGTATTGGCCCAAGGCTGAAGGCCACGGGGCCAATATGACAGTCCTAGGACCAATAACTCCGACAATATGAAAACACTTAATTAATAACATCATAGTAGTCTGAGCGTTCAATCCCTTCATCATCCCCCGACCCCCCACTAAAAAACATAAAACAACATGACGGCATTATTTTTAGCAATTGTTGTCTGCACATGACTGTTTCAAGAGTTCGGATGTCCTAAGTAAAACATAGGCTATGCAGGGTGTTATTGTTCAATGTTCAGTACCTCCAGCAATCCATTATACTTTACTTTTATTGTGAAATGAATACCATAGCAAATAAAAGATAGGTAAATAGTATAATGCATTTATAGTTCGTTATTTACACCACTATTGGTCAAATAAAAAGTTTAGTCGCCCTACCCTAGAAAAATGGAATGTTCCTTCGCCATTTTGGTTTTCGGTTGTCAATATAAATACAATGTAAACGTGGGGTCAAAATGAATTTTTTGGCTTTGTTAAACTTATAGGGTGGCTGCATTGAAATTGCAAACAGATCCAGTGTGTTTTCATTCTATTTAATCATCAGGTATGAAAACATATAGAAAGTAATAAAAAAATAAAAAAATCATATTCGACGTCAAGCACCCTGAAATGCACAGTAGGTGAAGACATCACAATTATATGCCATCATTGTACGTACTGGTCTCTGATTGTCGTAGAAATTCTTGTATAAATGTACTTTCATTTTTGTACGAGTTGTCGCTCACATATGCAACTAAAGCCATTTGTATATAACAGTAGTCTAATCTTACTTGCACAGTTAGACTTCCCATAAACATCTCTTTGTTTCAACATCATTTAATGTAATAGCACTTTTTGACATACCTTGAAGTAAGCATTCAAATTGTCAATAATGCATTATATGTTTGTTCATTTGTATATATCGAACATTAATTGCTATTTTTTTTGTTTCCTAATATTTCATTATAGCATAATCTTTTTATATTTGACTCTTGGTTTGTAAAGGGACACATGGCAATCTTGATTTTTTTAAAACTCGCGGCCTCCGCATAGTTTTTCTCTTAACTTGCATTAAGTTTGTTCAATCATTATTATTACCGTAATTGTTAAAATAGTTCAAAGCAAATTATTTTTACATATTACTAACTTTTTCTAATATTGCACCAATGATATATTTAGAAATTTGGTAAAATAACGAGGAAAATTGAAATCTCAATTTTTTTAATTATATGAAATCAGTTTTAAAGTCAATATAATGCAGGATAACTAACTCGTGGAGCAAATTTTAATGTTTGAATAAAACTCAAGATTGCCATGTGTCCCTTTAAACCCTTTGCGGTCTTTTGCCACTGACTCTTCCATGGAGGTACCCTGTTGTTGACCCTTTTATGTTTGGTATAGTTCATAGTTTGCCTCAATTTATCCTTATAATTGTTGTTTGTTTTGAATGTGTGTCTTGTTTAACTTGTTTTCCTGTTCGACTTTTATTTGTAATTTTAAACGTTTTGTTTTAAATTTATAAATTTAAAATATAAACTTTGTTTATTGTGATATTTACATAAAAATGGAAAAACATAAAATGAGTGCTTTTTATATCTTCCCCAATAGTTCAATAGTTATATCTCCCCAATAGTTCAATAGTTAATTCTCCCCAATAGTTTATGCAATAGTTCAGTATTATACACTCAGTACATTTGAAAACGCAACACTTTGTATTTTTTGAATTTCTAGAGATGTCAAGGTCAGTCCTCGTACAAAATGTGTTTTAACTGAAAAAAGTAGAGCAAATCTTATGCAGCTGTTTATCCCATATGTTAATCTTTGGGACAAAAGAGACTTGTGTACTTGACTTGATCTTGATTTGAACAAAAAAAAAACAGCGGACTAAAAATTATTGAAAGTCAAAATTGTTACGTTTTTAAATGTACTGAGTTTATTAAATACACACACTATATAGTGGACATTGCCTTAACTGTATTACTCTTCTGCAATGGAATCGGATATAAATCTAATAATATAATAATATTATAATATGTTTTAGCTCAGGTGAGACGAAGACCCAAAGATCAGCTAGTATTTCAATTTCTCCATCTAGAAGCCGTATTTCTGACCCAATCTTGATGAAACTTTGTCAAAATATTTGTCTTAATTATATCTTGGTCAAGTACAAAAATGGGTCACATGGTTTTAAAAACTAGGTCACTAGGTCAAACTTTGGAAAAACCGTGTGTACAGTCTAGAGGCCATATTTTTGACCTGATCTTGATGAAACTTTGTCAGAATGTTTGTCTTAATGAAATCTTGGTCAAGTTCAAAAATGGGTCATGTGGGGTCAAAAACTAGGTCACTAGGTCAAATACTTGAAAAAACTTTTGTACACTCTAGAGGTCATATTTGTTACCCAATCTTGATGAAACTTTGTCAAATTGTTTATCTTAATTATATCTTGATCAAGTTCGAAAAT
>JAWPHD010025149.1:0-17112 GCA_037043455.1 Cyrtodaria siliqua | reverse complement strand
ATATGTGTAAGAACGGAATATGTACGTGTAAGAACGGGATATATATTTGTAAGAACGGAATATATATGTGTAAGAATTGAATATATATGTGTAAGAACGGAATATATATGTGTAAGAACGGAATAAATATGTGTAAAAACTGAATATATATGTGTATGAACTGAATATATACTCGTAAAACTGAATATATATGCGTAAGAACTGAATATATATGCGTAAGAACTGAATATATATGCGTAAGAACGGAATATATATGTGTAAGAACGGAATATATATGTGTAAGAACGGAATATATATGTGTAAGAACGGAATATATATGTGTAAGAACGGAATATATAATTATGTGTAAGAACTGAATATCAATGTGTAAGAACTGAATATATATGTGTAAGAACTGAATATATATGTGTAAGAACTGAATATATATGTGTAAGAACTGAATATATATGCGTAAGAACGGCATATATATGCGTAAGAACTGAATATATATGCGTAAGAACGGAATATATATGTGTAAGAACGGAATATATATGTGTAAGAACGGAATATATGTGTAAGAATATATATGCGTAAGAACTGAACATATATGTGTAAGAACGAAATATATATGCGTAAGAACTGAATATATATGTGTAAAAACTGAATATATATGTATAAAAACTGAATATATATGGGTAAGAACTGAATATATATTCGTAAGAACTGAATATATATGTGTAAGAACGGAATATATATGTGTAAAAACTGAATATATATGCGTAAGAACGGAATATATATGCGTAAGAACGGAATATATATGTGTAAGAACGGAATATATATGCGTAAGAACTGAATATATATGTGTAAGAACGGAATATATATGTGTAAAAACTGAATATATATGCGTAAGAACTGAATATATATGCGCAAAAACTTAATATATATGCGAAAGAACGGAATATATATGCGTAAGAACGGAATATATGTGAAAGAACGGAATATATATGTGTATGAACGGAATATATATGTTTAAGAACGGAATATATACGTGTAAGAACGGAATATATATGTGTAAGAACAGAATATATATGTGTAAGAACGGAATATATATATATGTGTAAGAACGGAATATATACGTGTAAGAACGGAATATATACGTGTAAGATCGGAATATATATGTGTAAGAAATGAATATAGATGCGTAAGAACTGAATATATATGCGTAAGAACGGAATATATATGTGTATGAACTGAATATATAAGCGTAAAACTGAATATATATGCGTAAGAACTGAATATATATTCGTAAGAGCTGAACATATATGCGTAAGAACTGAATATATATGTGTAAGTATTGAATATGTGTATATATGTGTAAGAACGGAATATATATGTGTAAGAACTGAATGTATATGTGTAAGAAGTGAATATATATGTGTAAGAACGGAATAAATATGTGTAAGAACTGAATATATATGTGTATGAACTGAATATATACGCGTAAAACTGAAAAAAATATGCGTAAGAACTGAATATATATGCGTAAGAACTGAATATATATGCGTAAGAACGGAATATATATGTGTAAGAACGGAATATATATGTGTAAGAACGGAATATATATGTGTAAGAACGGAATATATATGTGTAAGAACGGAATATATAATTATGTGTAAGAACTGAATATCAATGTGTAAGAACTGAATATATATGTGTTAGAACTGAATATATATGTGTAAGAACTGAATATATATGTGTAAGAACTGAATATATATGCGTAAGAACGGCATATATATGCGTAAGAACTGAATATATACGCGTAAGAACGGAATATATATGTTTAAGAACGGAATATATATGTGTAAGAACGGAATATATGTGTAAGAATATATATGCGTAAGAACTGAACATATATGTGTAAGAACGAAATATATATGCGTAAGAACTGAATATATATGTGTAAAAACTGAATATATATGTATAAAAACTGAATATATATGCGTAAAAACTGAATATATATGCGAAAGAACGGAATATATATGTGTTAGAACAGAATATATATGTGTAAGAATGGAATATATATGTGTAAGAACGTAATATATACGTGTAAGAACGGAATATATACGTGTAAGAACGGAATATATAAGTGTAAGAAATGAATATATATGCGTAAGAACTGAATATATATGCGTAAGAACGGAATATATATGTGTATGAACTGAATATATATGCCTAAAACTGAATATATATGCGTAAGAACTGAATATATATGCGTAAGAGCTGAACATATATGCGTAAGAACTGAATATATATGTGTAAGAACTGAATATATATGCGTAAGAACTGAATATATATGCGTAAGAACTGAATATATATGCGTTAGAACTGAATATATATGTATATGAACGGAATATATATGTGTAAGAACGGAATATATATGTGTAAGAACGGAATATATATGTGTAAGAACTGAATATATATGTGTAAGAACTGAATATATATGTGTAAGAACTGAATATATATGCGTAAGAACTGAATATATATGCGAAAAAAAGGAATATATAGGGGTAAGAACGGAATATATGTGTAAGAACGGAATAAATATGTGTAAGAACGGAATATATATGTGTAAGAACGGAATATATACGTGTAAGAACGGAATTTATATGTGTAAGAACAGAATATATATGTGTAAGAGCGGAATATATATGTGTAAGAACGGAATATATATGTGTAAGAACGGAATATATATGTGTAAGAACTGAATATATATGTGTAAGAACTGAAAATATATGCGTAAGAACGGAATATATATGCGTAAGCACTGAATATATATGCGTAAGAACGGAATATATATGTGTAAGAACGGAATATATATGTGTAAGAACTGAATATATATGTGTATGAACGGAATATATGTGTAAGAATATATATGCGTAAGAACGGAATATATATGTGTAAGAACGAAATATATATGCGTAAGAACTGAATATATATGTGTAAGAACGGAATATATATGTGTAAAAACTGAATATATATGCGTAAGAACGGAATATATGTGTAAGAATATATATGCGTAAGAACGGAATATATATGTGTAAGAACGAAATATATATGCGTAAGAACTGAATATATGTGTAAGAACGGAATATATACGTGTAAGAACGGAATATATACGTGTAAGATCGGAATATATATGTGTAACAAATGAATATAGATGCGTAAGAACTGAATATATACGCGTAAGAACGGAATATATATGTGTATGAACTGAATATATAAGCGTAAAACTGAATATATATGCGTAAGAACTGAATATATATTCGTAAGAGCTGAACATATATGCGCAAGAACTGAATATATATGTGTAAGTATTGAATATGTGTATATATGTGTTAGAACGGAATATATATGTGTAAGAACTGAATGTATATGTGTAAGAAGTGAATATATATGTGTAAGAACTGAATATATATATGTGTAAGTACGGAATATATATTAGTAAGAACGGAATATATATGTGTAAGAACGGAATATGTACGTGTAAAAACGGAATATATATGTGTAAGAACGGAACATATATGTGTAAGAAATGAATATATATGCGTAAGAACTGAATATATTTGCGTAAGAACTGAATATATATGCTTAAGAACTGAATATATATCTGTAAGAACTGAATATATTTGCGTAAGAACTGAATATATATGCGTAAGAACTGAATATATTTGCGTAAGAACTGAATATATATGCTTAAGAACTGAATATATATCTGTAAGAACTGAATATATATGCGTAAGTACTGAATATATATGCGTAAGAACGGAATATATATGCGTAAGAACGGAATATATATGTGTAAGAACGGAATATATACGTGTAAGAACGTAATATATATGTGTTAGAACGGAATATATATGGGTAAGAACGGAATATATATGTGTAAGAAGTGAATATATATGTGTAAGAACTAAATATATATGTGTAAGAACGGAATATATATGTGTAAAAACGGAATATATATGTGTAAGAACGTATTATATATGTGTAAGAACTGAATATATATGTGTAATAACTGAATATATATGTGTAAGAGCTGAAGATATATGTGTAAAACTGAATATATATTTGTAAGAAATGAATATATATGCGTAAGAACTGAATATATATCCGTAAGAACTGAAAATATATGTGTAAGAACTGAATATATATTTGTAAGACCTGAATATATATGTGTAAGAACGGAATAGATATGCATAAGAATTGAACATATATGCGTAAGAAATGAATATATATGCGTAAGAACTGAATATATATGCGTAAGAACTGAATATATATCTGTAAGAACTGAATATGTATGTGTAAGAACTAAAAATATATGCGTAAGAACTGAATATATATGCGTCAGAACGGAATATATATGTGTAAGAACGGAATATATATGTGTAAGAACGGAATATGTACGTGTAAGAACGGGTTATATATTTGTAAGAACGGAATATATATGTGTAAGAATTGAATATATATGTGTAAGAACGGAATATATATGTGTAAGAACGGAATAAATATGTGTAAGAACTGAATATATATGTGTAAGAACTGAATATATATGTGTAAGAACTGAATATATATCTGTAAGAACTGAATATATATGCGTAAGAACGGAATATATATGTGTATGAACTGAATATATACGCGTAAAACTGAATATATATGCGTAAGAACTGAATATATATGCGTAAGAACTGAATATATATGCGTAAGAACGGAATATATATGTGTAAGAACGGAATATATATGTGTAAGAACGGAATATATATGTCTAAGAACGGAATATATATGTGTCAGAACGGAATATATATGTGTAAGAACGGAATATATAATTATGTGTAAGAACTGAATATCAAAGTGTAAGAACTGAATATATATGTGTAAGAACTGAATATATATGTGTAAGAACTGAATATATATGTGTAAGAACGGAATATATATGCGTAAGAACTGAATATATATACGTAAGAACGGAATATATATGTGTAAGAACGGAATATATATGTGTAAGAACTGAATATATATGTGTAAGAACGGAATATATGTGTAAGAATATATATGCGTAAGAACTGAACATATATGTGTAAGAACTGAATATATATGCGTAAGAGCTGAACATATATGCGTAAGAACTGAATATATATGTGTAAGAACTGAATATATATGCGTAAGAACTGAATATATATGCGTAAGAACTGAACGTAAGAACTGAATATATATGCGTAAGAACTGAATATATATGCGTTAGAACTGAATATATATGTATATGAAAGGAATATATATGTGTAAGAACGGAATATATATGTGTAAGAACGGAATATATATGTGTAAGAACTGAATATATATGTGTAAGAACTGAATATATATGTGTAAGAACTGAATATATATGTATAAGAACTGAATATATACGCGTAAGAACTGAATATATATGCGTAAGAACTGAATATATATGCGTAAGAACTGAATATATATGCGTTAGAACTGAATATATATGTATAAGAACGGAATATATATGTGTAAGAACGGTATATATATGTGTAAGAACGGAATATATATGTGTAAGAAGTGAATATATATGTGTAAGAACTGAATATATATGTGTAAGAACTGAATATATATTTGTAAGAACTGAATATATATGTGTAAGAACTGAATATATATGTGTAAAAACTGAATATATATGCGTAAGAACTGAATATATATGCGAAAAAAACGGAATATATATGCGTAAGAAGGGAATATAAGTGTAAGAACGGAATAAATATGTGTAAGAACGGAATATATATGTGTAAGAACGGAATATATACGTCTAAGAACTGAACATATATGCGTAAGAACTGACCATGTATGCGTAAGAACTGAACATATATGCGTAAGAACTGAATATATATGCGTAAGAACGGAATATATATGCGTAAGAACTCAATATATATGGGTAAGAACGGAATATATATGTGTAAGAACGGAATATATATGCGTAAGAACTGATTATATATGTATAAGAACTGAATATATATGTGTAAGAACTGAATATATATGCGAAAGAACTGAATATATATGCGTAAGAACTAAGTATATATGCGTAAGAACTGAATATATATGCGTAAGAACTGAATATATATGCGTAAGAACTGAGTATATATGCGTAAGAACTGAATATATATGCGTAAGAACTGAATATATATGCGTAAGAGCTGAATATATATGCGTAAGAACGGAATATATGTGTGTAAGAACGGAATATATATGCGTAAGAACTGAACATATATGCGTAAGAACTGAATATATATGCGTAAGAACGGAATATATATGCATAAGAACTCAATATATATGGGTAAGAACGGAATATATATGTCTAAGAACGGAATATATATGCGTAAGAACTGATTATATATGTGTAAGAACTGAATATATATGTGTAAGAACTGAATATATATGCGAAAGAACTGAATATATATGTGTAAAAACTAAGTATATATGCGTAAGAACTGAATATATATGCGTAAGAACTGAATATATATGCGTAACAACGGAATATATATGTGTATGAACTGAATATATATGCGTAAAACTGAATATATATGCGTAAGAACTGAATATATATGTGTAAGAACGGAATATATACGTGTAAGAACGGAATATATATGTGTAAGAAGGGTATATATATGTGTAAGAACGGAATATATATGTGTAAGAACAGAATATATATGTGTAAGAACTGAATATATATGTGTAATAACTGAATATATATTTGTAAGAACTGAATATATATGTGTAAGAACTGAATATATATGTGTAAGAACTGAATATATATGCGTAAGAACTGAATATATATGCGAAAAAACGGAATATATATGCGTAAGAAGGGAATATATGTGTAAGAACGGAATAAATATGTGTAAGAACGGAATATATATGTGTAAGAACCGAATATATACGTGTAAGAACTGAACATATATGCGTAAGAACTGAACATTTATGCGTAAGAACTGAACATATATGCGTAAGAACTGAATATATATGCGTAAGAACGGAATATATATGCGTAAAAACTCAATATATATGGGTAAGAACGGAATATATATGTGTAAGAACGGAATATATATGCGTAAGAACGGAATATATATGCGTAAGAACTGATTATATATGTGTAAGAACTGAATATATATGTGTAAGAACTGAATATATATGTGTAAGAACTGAATATATATGCGAAAGAACTGAATATATATGCGTAAGAACTAAGTATATATGCGTAAGAACTGAATACATATGCGTAAGAACTGAATATATATGCGAAAGAACTGAGTATATATGCGTAAGAACTGAATGTATATGCGTAAGAACTAAATATATATGCGTAAGAACTGAATATATATGCGTAAGAACGGAATTTATATGTGTAAGAACGGAATCTATATGTGTATGAACGGAATATATATGCGTAAGAACTGAAAATATATGCGTAAGAACGGAATATATATGTGTAAGAACGGAATATATGTGTAAGAATATATATGCGTAAGAACTGAATATATATATGTAAGAACGGAATATATATGCGTAAGAACTGAATATATATGTGTAAAAACTGAATATATATGCGTAAGAACTGAATATATATGCGTTAAACTGAATATATATGCGAAAGAACGGAATATATATGCGTAAGAACGGAATATATGTGTAAGAACGGAATATATAAGTGTAAGAACGGAATATATATGTGTAAGAACAGAATATATATGTGTAAGAACGGTATATATATGTGTAAGAACGTAATATATACGTGTAAGAACGGAATATATATGTGTAAGAACGGAATATATAAGTGTAAGAAATGAATATATATGCGTAAGAACTGAATATATATGCGTAAGAACGGAATATATATGTGTATGAACTGAATATATAAGCGTAAAACTGAATATATATGCGTAAGAACTGAATATATATTCGTAAGAGCTGAACATATATGCGTAAGAACTGAATATATATTTGTAAGTATTGAATATGTGTATATATGTGTAAGAACGGAATATATATGTGTAAGAACTGAATGTATATGTGTAAGAAGTGAATATATATGTGTAAGAACTGAATATATATATGTGTAAGTACGGAATATATATTAGTAAGAACGGAATATATATGTGTAAGAACGGAATATGTACGTGTAAAAACGGAATATATATGTGTAAGAACTGAACATATATGTGTAAGAAATGAATATATATGCGTAAGAACTGAATATATTTGCGTAAGAACTGAATATATATGCTTAAGAACTGAATATATATCTGTAAGAACTGAATATATATGCGTAAGTACTGAATATATATGCGTAAGAACGGAATATATATGCGTAAGAACGGAATATATATGTGTAAGAACGGAATATATACGTGTAAGAACGTAATATATATGTGTTAGAACGGAATATATATGTGTAAGAACGGAATATATATGTGTAAGAAGTGAATATATATGTGTAAGAACTAAATATATATGTGTAAGAACGGAATATATATGTGTTAAAAACGGAATATATATGTGTAAGAACGTAATATATATGTGTACGAACTGAATATATATGTGTAATAACTGAATATATATGTGTAAGAACTGAAGATATATGTGTAAAACTGAATATATATTTGTAAGAAATGAATATATATGCGTAAGAACTGAATATATATCCGTAAGAACTGAAAATATATGTGTAAGAACTGAATATATATTTGTAAGACCTGAATATATATGTGTAAGAACGGAATAGATATGCATAAGAATTGAACATATATGCGTAAGAAATGAATATATATGCGTAAGAACTGAATATATATGCGTAAGAACTGAATATATATCTGTAAGAACTGAATATGTATGTGTAAGAACTAAAAATATATGCGTAAGAACTGAATATATATGTATAAGAACGGAATATATATGTGTAAGAACGGTATATATATGTGTAAGAACGGAATATATATGTTTAAGAAGTGAATATATATGTGTAAGAACTGAATATATATGTGTAAGAACTGAATATATATTTGTAAGAACTGAATATATATGTGTAAGAAATGAATATATATGTGTAAAAACTGAATATATATGCGTAAGAACTGAATATATATGCGAAAAAAACGGAATATATATGCGTAAGAAGGGAATATAAGTGTAAGAACGGAAAAAATATGTGTATGAACGGAATATATATGTGTAAGAACGGAATATATACGTCTAAGAACTGAACATATATGCGTAAGAACTGAACATGTATGCGTAAGAACTGAACATATATGCGTAAGAACTGAATATATATGCGTAAGAACGGAATATATATGCGTAAGAACTCAATATATATGGGTAAGAACGGAATATATATGTGTAAGAACGGAATATATATGCGTAAGAACTGATTATATATGTATAAGAACTGAATATATATGTGTAAGAACTGAATATATATGCGAAAGAACTGAATATATATGCGTAAGAACTAAGTATATATGCGTAAGAACTGAATATATATGCGTAAGAACTGAATATATATGCGTAAGAACTGAGTATATATGCGTAAGAACTGAATATATATGCGTAAGAACTGAATATATATGCGTAAGAACTGAATATATATGCGTAAGAACGGAATATATATGTGTAAGAACGGAATATATATGCGTAAGAACTGAACATATATGCGTAAGAACTGAATATATATGCGTAAGAACGGAATATATATGCATAAGAACTCAATATATATGGGTAAGAACGGAATATATATGTGTAAGAACGGAATATATATGCGTAAGAACTGATTATATATGTGTAAGAACTGAATATATATGTGTCAGAACTGAATATATATGCGAAAGAACTGAATATTTATGTGTAAAAACTAAGTATATATGCGTAAGAACTGAATATATATGCGTAAGAACTGAATATATATGCGTAACAACGGAATATATATGTGTATGAACTGAATATATATGCGTAAAACTGAATATATATGCGTAAGAACTGAATATATATGTGTAAGAACGGAATATATACGTGTAAGAACGGAATATATATGTGTAAGAAGGGTATATATATGTGTAAGAACGGAATATATATGTGTAAGAACAGAATATATATGTGTAAGAACTGAATATATATGTGTAATAACTGAATATATATTTGTAAGAACTGAATATATATGTGTAAGAACTGAATATATATGTGTAAGAACTGAATATATATGAGTAAGAACTGAATATATATGCGAAAAAACGGAATATATATGCGTAAGAAGGGAATATATGTGTAAGAACGGAATAAATATGTGTAAGAACCGAATATATATGTGTAAGAACCGAATATATACGTGTAAGAACTGAACATATATGCGTAAGAACTGAACATTTATGCGTAAGAACTGAACATATATGCGTAAGAACTGAATATATATGCGTAAGAAAGGAATATATATGCGTAAGAACTCAATATATATGGGTAAGAACGGAATATATATGTGTAAGAACGGAATATATATGCGTA
Organism: Cyrtodaria siliqua; assembly: GCA_037043455.1. Classification (NCBI taxonomy): domain Eukaryota; kingdom Metazoa; phylum Mollusca; class Bivalvia; order Adapedonta; family Hiatellidae; genus Cyrtodaria; species Cyrtodaria siliqua. The sequence continues at coordinate 6,534 of JAWPHD010025149.1, read as the reverse complement.
AGAACGGAATATATATGCGTAAGAACTGATTATATATGTGTAAGAACTGAATATATATGTGTAAGAACTGAATATATATGTGTAAGAACTGAATATATATGCGAAAGAACTGAATATATATGCGTAAGAACTAAGTATATATGCGTAAGAACTGAATACATATGCGTAAGAACTGAATATATATGCGAAAGAACTGAGTATATATGCGTAAGAACTGAATATATATGCGTAAGAACTAAATATATATGCGTAAGAACTGAATATATATGCGTAAGAACGGAATTTATATGTGTAAGAACGGAATCTATATGTGTATGAACGGAATATATATGCGTAAGAACTGAAAATATATGCGTAAGAACGGAATATATATGTGTAAGAACGGAATATATGTGTAAGAATATATATGCGTAAGAACTGAATATATATATGTAAGAACGGAATATATATGCGTATGAACTGAATATATATGTGTAAAAACTGAATATATATGCGTAAGAACTGAATATATATGCGTTAAACTGAATATATATGCGAATGAACGGAATATATATGCGTAAGAACGGAATATATGTGTTAGAACGGAATATATATGTGTAAGAACGGAATATATATGTGTAAGAACAGAATATATATGTGTAAGAACGGTACATATATGTGTAAGAACGTAATATATACGTGTAAGAACGGAATATATATGTGTAAGAACGGAATATATAAGTGTAAGAAATGAATATATATGCGTAAGAACTGAATATATATGCGTAAGAACGGAATATATATGTGTATGAACTGAATATATATGCGTAAAACTGATTATATATGCGTAAGAACTGAATATATATGCGTAAGAGCTGAACATATATGCGTAAGAACTGAATATATATGTGTAAGAACTGAATATATACGCGTAAAAACTGTATATATATGCGTAAGAACTGAATATATATGCGTAAGAACGGAATATATATGTGTATGAACTGAATATATATGCGTAAACCTGAATATATATGCGTAAGAACTGAATATATATGCGTAAGAGCTGAACATATATGCGTAAGAACTGAATATATGTGTAAGAACTGAATATATATGCGTAAGAACTGTATATATATGCGTAAGAACTGAATATATATGCGTAAGAACTGAATATATATGCGTAAGAACTGAAAATATATGCGTAAGAACTGAATATATGTGTGTAAGAACTTAATATATATGTGTAAGAACTGAATATATATGCGTAAGAACTGAATATATATGCGAAAAAACGGAATATATATGCGTAAGAAAGGAATATATGTGTAAGAACGGAATAAATATGTGTAAGAAGGAATATATATGTGTAAGAACGGAATATATACGTGTAAGAACTGAACATATAAGCGTAAGAACTGAACATATATGCGTAAGAACTGAATATATATGCGTAAGAACGGAATATATATGCGTAAGAACGGAATATATATGGGTAAGAACGGAATATATATGTGTAAGAACGGAATATATATGCGTAAGAACGGAATATATATGCGTAAGAACTAATTATATATGTGTAAGAACTGAATATATATGTGTAAGAACTGAATATATATGCGAAAGAACGGAATATATATGCGTAAGAACGGAATATATGTGTGATAACGGAATATATATGTGTAAGGACGGAATATATATGTGTAAGAACGGAATATATACGTGTAAGAACGGAATATATATTTGTAAGAACAGAATATATGTGTAAGAACGGAATATATATGTGTAAAAACGGAATATATATGTTTAAGAACTGAATATATATTTGTAAGAACTGAATATATATGTGTAAGAACTGAATATATATGCGTAAGAACGGAATATATATATTTAAGAACGGAATATATATGCGTAAGAACTGATTATATATGTGTAAGAACTGAATATATATGTGTAAGAACTGAAAATATATGAGAAAGAACGGAATATATATGCGTAAGAACGGAATATATGTGTAAGAACGGAATATATATGTGTAAGTACCGAAAATATATGCGTAAGAATGGAATATATTTGTGTAAGAACTGAATATATATGTGTAAGAACTGAATATATATGTGTAAGAACTGAATATATATGCGTAAGAACGGAATATATATGTGTAAGAACTGAATATATATGTGTAAGAACTGAATATATATGTGTAAGAACTGAATATATATGCGTAAGATCGGAATATATATGCGTAAGAACGGAATATATATTCGTAAGAACTGAATATATGTGTAAGAACTGAATATATATGCGTAAGACCTGAATAGATATGTGTAAAAACTGAATATATATGTGTAAGAACTGAATATATGTGTAAGAACTGAATATATACGTGTAAGAACTGAATATATATGCGTAAGAACGTAATATTTATGTGTAAGAACTGAATATATATGTGTAAGAACTGAATATATATGTGTAAGAACTGAATATATATGCGTAAGATCGGAATATATATGTGTAAGAACTGAATATATATGTGTAAGATATGTGTAAGAACTGAATATATATGCGTAAGAACGGAATATATATGCCTAAGAACTGATTATATATGTATAAGAACGGAATATATATGCGTAAGAACGGAATATATATGCGTAAGAACTGATTATATATGTGTAAGAACTGAATATATATGTGTAAGAACAGAAAATATATGCGAAAGAACGGAATATATATGCATAAGAACGGAATATATGTGTAAGAACGGAATATATATGTGTTAGAACGGAATATATATGTGTAAGAACGGAATATTAACGTGTAAGAACGGAATATATATTTGTAAGAACAGAATATATATGTGTAAGAACGGAATATATATGTGTTAAAACGGAATATATATGTGTAAAAACTGAATATATATGTGTAAGAACTGAATATTTATGTGTAAGAACTGGATATATATGTGTAAGAATTGAATATATATGCGTAAGAACTGAGTATATATGCCTAAGAACTGAATATATATGCGTAAGAACTGAATATATATGCGTAAGAACTGAATAGATATGCGTAAGAACGGAATATATATGTGTAAGAACGGAATATATATGTGTAAGAACGGAATATATATGTGTAAGAACTGAATATATAATTATGTGTAAGAACTGAATATATATGTGTAAGAACTGAATATATATGTGTAAGAACTGAATATATATGCGTAAGAACTGAAAATATATGCGTAAGAACGGAATATATATGTGTAAGAACGGAATATATATGTGTAAGAACTGAATATATATGTTTAAGAACGGAATATATGTGTAAAAATATATATGCGTAATAAATGAATATATATGAGTAAGAAAGGAATATATATGCGTAAGAACTGAATATATATGTGTATAAACGGAATATATATGTATAAAAACTGAATATATATGCGTAAGAACTGAATATATATGCGTAAAACTGAATATATATGCGAAAGAACGGAATATATATGCGTAAGAACGGAATATATGTGTAAGAACGGAATATATATGTGTAAGAACGGAATATATATGTGTAAGAACAGAATATATATGTGTAAGAACGGAATATATATGTGTAAGAACGTAATATATACGTGTAAGAACGGAATATATATGTGTAAGAACGGAATATTTAAGTGTAAGAAATGAATATAAATGCGTAAGAACTGAATATATATGCGTAAGAACGGAATATATATGTGTATGAACTGAATATATATGCGTAAAACTGAATATATATGCGTAAGAACTAATATAAATGCGTAAGAGCTGAACATATATGCGTAAGAACTGAATATATATGTGTAAGAACTGAATATATATGCGTAAGAACTGAATATATATGCGTAAGAACTGAATATATATGCGTAAGAACTGAATATATATGCGTTAGAACTGAATATATATGTGTAAGAACGGAATATATATGTGTAAGAACGGAATATATACGTGTAAGAACGGAATTTATATGTGTAAGAACAGAATATATATGTGTAAGAGCGGAATATATATGTGTAAGAACAGAATAATAATAATATTTGTAAGTGCGGTATATATATGTGTAAGAACGGAATATATATGTGTAAGAACGGAATATATATGTGTAAGAACTGAATATATATGCGTAAGAACGGAATATATATGTGTAAGAACGGAATATATATGTGTAAGAACGGAATATATATGTGTAAGAACGGAATATATATGTGTAATAACTGAATATATATGTGTAAGAACGGAATATATAATTATGTGTAAGAACTGAATATATATGTGTAAAAACTGAATATATATGTGTAAGAACTGAATATATATGCGTAACAACGGAATATATATGCCTAAGAACTGATTATATATGTGTAAGAACTGAATATATATGTGTAAGAACTGAATATATATGTGTAAGAACTAAAGATATATGTGTAAGAAGTGAATATATGTGTAAGAAGTGAATATATATATGTGTATGAACTGAATATATATGTGTAAGAACTGAATATGTATGTGTCAGAACTGAATATATATGTGTAAGAACTGAATATATATGTGTAAGAACTGAATATATATGCGTAAGAACGGAATAAATATGCGTAAAACTGAATATATATGCGTAAGTACTGAAAATATATGTGTAAGAAATGAATATATATGCGTAAGAACTGAATATATATGCGTAAGAACGGAATATATATGTGTAAGAACGGAATATATATGTGTAAGAAAGGAATATATATGCGTAAGAAATGAATATATATGTGTAAGAACTGAATATATATGTGTAAGAACTGAATATATATGTGTAAGAACTGAATATATATGCGTAAGAACTGAATATATATGCGTAAGAACTGAATATATATGTGTAAGAACTGAATATATTTGTGTAAGAAGTGAATATATATGTGTAAGAACTGAATATATATGTGTAAGAAGTGAAAATATATGTGTATGAACTGAATATATATGTGTAAAAACTGAATATGTATGTGTAATAACTGAATATATATGTGTAAGAACTGAATATATATGTGAAAGAACTGAATATATATGCATTAGAACTGAATATATATGCGTAAAACTGAATATATATGCGTAAGATCTGAACATATATGTGTAAGAAATGAATATATATGCGTAAGAACTGAATATATATGCGTAAGAACGGAATATATATGTGTAAGAACGGAATATATATGTGTAAGAACGGAATATATATGCGTAAGAACTGAATATATATGTGTAAGAACTGAATATATATGTGTAAGAACTGAATATATATGTGTAAGAACTGAATATATATTTGTAAGAACTGAATATATATGTGTAAGAACGGAATATATATGCATAAGAACTGAACATATATGTGTAAGAACTGAATATATATGCGTAAGAACTGAATATATATGCGTAAGAACTGAATATATATGCGTAAGAACTGAATATATATGCGTAAGAACGGAATATATTTGCGTAAGAACGGATTATATATGTGTAAGAACGGAATATGTATGTGTAAGAACGGAATATGTACGTGTAAGAACGGGATATATATTTGTAAGAACGGAATATATATATGTGTAAGAATTGAATATATATGTGTAAGAACTGAATATATATGTGTAAGAACGGAATATATATGTGTAAGAACGGAATAAATATGTGTAAGAACGGAATATATATGTGTAAGAACTGAATATATATGTTTAAGAACTGATTATATATGTGTAAGAACTGAATATATATGTGTAAGAACTGAATATATATGCGTAAGAACTGAATATATATGCGTAAGAGCTGAATATATATGCGTAAGAACTGAATATATATGCGTAAGAACGGAATATATTTGCGTAAGAACGGATTATATATGTGTAAGAACGGAATATATATGTGTAAGAACTGAATATATATGTTTAAGAACGGAATATATGTGTTAGAATATATATGGGTAGGAACGGAATATATATGCGTAATAACTGAATATATATGTGTAAGAACTGAATATATATGTGTAAGAACGGAATATATATGTGTAAGAACGGAATATATATGTGTAAAAACGGAATATATATGTGTAAGAACGGAATATATATGTGTAAGAACGGAATATATATGTGTAAGAACTGAATATATATGTGTAAGAACTGAATATATATGTGTAAGAACGGAATATATATGTGTAAAAACGGAATATATATGTGTAAGAACGGAATATATATATGTAAGAACGGAATATATATGTGTAAGAACTGAATATATATGTGTAAGAACTGAATATATATGAGTAAGAACGAAATATATAAGTGTAAGAACTGAATATATATGTGTAAGAACGGAATATATATGTGTAAGAACGGAATATATATGTGAAAGAACTGAATATATATGTGTAAGAACGGAATATATGTGTAAGAATATATATGCGTAAGAACTGTATATATATGTGTAAGAACGGAATATATATGCGTAAGAACTGTATATATATGTGTAAGAACTGAATATATATGTATATAAACTGAATATA
>JAWPHD010025148.1:0-17117 GCA_037043455.1 Cyrtodaria siliqua | reverse complement strand
CAACGTTAATCTCTTACCAAGTGAGCCCAGAGGTTGCATGTACAAGCCATGACACGGCAACAATGAGTTTCACCGTAAGTTTTTCATTTGTATACGTACTTTCAACAGAGATGACCACGTCAGAAATGCCACTGGCACTCTATGGCACGCAAAATGATACTCGTTGACATTTTATGTCCAAGGGACGTAATTCGTTTACGGGTAAATAGAAAAAATAGAGATAACGTTGCTCTTTCTGCGATCTGAGTGTCCAAATTGTTATTATTTATAAAGGTATTACGTATAGAATATGTACATTATTATCTGGCGTGTTGTAATGGTTGTTACTATGATACTTGTTATGATTATTGCAGCAAACCTGTATCAAGACACAACGTTAATCTCTTACCAAGTGAGCCCAGAAGTTGCATGTACAAGCCATGACACGGCAACAATGAGTTTCACCGTAAGTTTTTCATTTGTATACGTACTTTCAACAGAGATGACCACGTCAGAAATGCCACTGGCACTCTATGGCACGCAAAATGATACTCGTTGACATTTTATGTCCAAGGGACGTAATTCGTTTACGGGTTAATAGAAAAAATAGAGATAACGTTGCTCTTTCTGCGATCTGAGTGTCCAAATGGTTATTATTTATAAAGGTATTACGTATAGAATATGTACTTTATTATCTGGCGTGTTGTAATGGTTGTTACTATGATACTTGTTATGATTATTGCAGCAAACCTGTATCAAGACACAACGTTAATCTCTTACCAAGTGAGCCCAGAAGTTGCATGTACAAGCCATGACACGACAACAATGAGTTTCACCGTAAGTTTTTCATTTGTATACGTACTTTCAACAGAGATGACCACGTCAGAAATGCCACTGGCACTCTATGGCACGCAAAATGATACTCGTTGACATTTTATGTCCAAGGGACGTAATTCGTTTACGGGTAAATAGAAAAAATAGAGATAACGTTGCTCTTTCTGCGATCTGAGTGTCCAAATGGTTATTATTTATAAAGGTATTACGTATAGAATATGTACATTATTATCTGGCGTGTTGTAATGGTTGTTACTATGATACTTGTTATGATTATTGCAGCAAACCTGTATCAAGACACAACGTTAATCTCTTACCAAGTGAGCCCAGAAGTTGCATGTACAAGCCATGACACGGCAACAATGAGTTTCACCGTAAGTTTTTCATTTGTATACGTACTTTCAACAGAGATGACCACGTCAGAAATGCCACTGGCACTCTATGGCACGCAAAATGATACTCGTTGACATTTTATGTCCAAGGGACGTAATTCGTTTACGGGTAAATAGAAAAAATAGAGATAACGTTGCTCTTTCTGCGATCTGAGTGTCCAAATGGTTATTATTTATAAAGGTATTACGTAAAGAATATGTACATTATTATCTGGCGTGTTGTAATGGTTGTTACTATGATACTTGTTATGATTATTGCAGCAAACCTGTAACAAGACACAACGTTAATCTCTTACCAAGTGAGCCCAGAGGTTGCATGTACAAGCCATGACACGGCAACAATGAGTTTCACCGTAAGTTTTTCATTTGTATACGTACTTTCAACAGAGATGACCACGTCAGAAATGTTACTGGCACTCTATGGCACGCAAAATGATACTCGTTGACATTTTATGTCCAAGGGACGTCATTCGTTTACGGGTAAATAGAAAAAATAGAGATAACGTTGCTCATTCTGCGATCTGAGTGTCCAAATGGTTATTATTTATAAAGGTATTACGTATAGAATATGTACATTATTATCTGGCGTGTTGTAATGGTTGTTACTATGATACTTGTTATGAGTATTGCAGCAAACCTGTATCAAGACACAACGTTAATCTCTTACCAAGTGAGCCCAGAAGTTGCATGTACAAGCCATGACACGGCAACAATGAGTTTCACCGTAAGTTTTTCATTTGTATACGTACTTTCAACAGAGATGACCACGTCAGAAATGCCACTGGCACTCTATGGCACGCAAAATGATACTCGTTGACATTTTATGTCCAAGGGACGTAATTCGTTTACGGGTAAATAGAAAAAATAGAGATAACGTTGCTCTTTCTGCGATCTGAGTGTCCAAATGGTTATTATTTATAAAGGTATTACGTAAAGAATATGTACATTATTATCTGGCGTGTTGTAATGGTTGTTACTATGATACTTGTTATGATTATTGCAGCAAACCTGTATCAAGACACAACGTTAATCTCTTACCAAGTGAGCCCAGAAGTTGCAAATACAAGCCATGACACGGCAACAATGAGTTTCACCGTAAGTTTTTCATTTGTATACGTACTTTCAACAGAGATGACCACGTCAGAAATGCCACTGGCACTCTATGGCACGCAAAATGATACTCGTTGACATTGTATGTCCAAGGGACGTAATTCGTTTACGGGTAAATAGAAAAAATAGAGATAACGTTGCTCTTTCTGCGATCTGAGTGTCCAAATGGTTATTATTTATAAAGGTATTACGTATAGAATATGTACATTATTATCTGGCGTGTTGTAATGGTTGTTACTATGATACTTGTTATGAGTATTGCAGCAAACCTGTATCAAGACACAACGTTAATCTCTTACCAAGTGAGCCCAGAAGTTGCATGTACAAGCCATGACACGGCAACAATGAGTTTCACCGTAAGTTTTTCATTTGTATACGTACTTTCAACAGAGATGACCACGTCAGAAATGCCACTGGCACTCTATGGCACGCAAAATGATACTCGTTGACATTTTATGGCCAATGGACGTAATTCGTTTACGGGTAAATAGAAAAAATAGAGATAACGTTGCTCTTTCTGCGATCTGAGTGTCCAAATGGTTATTATTTATAAAGGTATTACGTAAAGAATATGTCCATTATTATCTGGCGTGTTGTAATGGTTGTTACTATGATACTTGTTATGATTATTGCAGCAAACCTGTAACAAGACACAACGTTAATCTCTTACCAAGTGAGCCCAGAGGTTGCATGTACAAGCCATGACACGGCAACAATGAGTTTCACCGTAAGTTTTTCATTTGTATACGTACTTTCAACAGAGATGACCACGTCAGAAATGTTACTGGCACTCTATGGCACGCAAAATGATACTCGTTGACATTTTATGTCCAAGGGACGTAATTCGTTTACGGGTAAATAGAAGAAATAGAGATAACGTTGCTCATTCTGCGATCTGAGTGTCCAAATGGTTATTATTTATAAAGGTATTACGTATAGAATATGTACATTATTATCTGGCGTGTTGTAATGGTTGTTACTATGATACTTGTTATGAGTATTGCAGCAAACCTGTATCAAGACACAACGTTAATCTCTTACCAAGTGAGCCCAGAAGTTGCATGTACAAGCCATGACACGGCAACAATGAGTTTCACCGTAAGTTTTTCATTTGTATACGTACTTTCAACAGAGATGACCACGTCAGAAATGCCACTGGCACTCTATGGCACGCAAAATGATACTCGTTGACATTTTATGTCCAAGGGACGTAATTCGTTTACGGGTAAATAGAAAAAATAGAGATAACGTTGCTCTTTCTGCGATCTGAGTGTCCAAATGGTTATTATTTATAAAGGTATTACGTAAAGAATATGTACATTATTATCTGGCGTGTTGTAATGGTTGTTACTATGATACTTGTTATGATTATTGCAGCAAACCTGTATCAAGACACAACGTTAATCTCTTACCAAGTGAGCCCAGAAGTTGCATATACAAGCCATGACACGGCAACAATGAGTTTCACCGTAAATTTTTCATTTGTATACGTACTTTCAACAGAGATGACCACGTCAGAAATGCCACTGGCACTCTATGGCACGCAAAATGATACTCGTTGACATTGTATGTCCAAGGGACGTAATTCGTTTACGGGTAAATAGAAAAAATAGAGATAACGTTGCTCTTTCTGCGATCTGAGTGTCCAAATGGTTATTATTTATAAAGGTATTACGTATAGAATATGTACATTATTATCTGGCGTGTTGTAATGGTTGTTACTATGATACTTGTTATGAGTATTGCAGCAAACCTGTATCAAGACACAACGTTAATCTCTTACCAAGTGAGCCCAGAAGTTGCATGTACAAGCCATGACACGGCAACAATGAGTTTCACCGTAAGTTTTTCATTTGTATACGTACTTTCAACAGAGATGACCACGTCAGAAATGCCACTTGCACTCTATGGCACGCAAAATGATACTCGTTGACATTTTATGTCCAAGGGACGTAATTCGTTTACGGGTAAATAGAAAAAATAGAGATAACGTTGCTCTTTCTGCGATCTGAGTGTCCAAATGGTTATTATTTATAAAGGTATTACGTAAAGAATATGTACATTATTATCTGTCGTGTTGTAATGGTTGTTACTATGATACTTGTTATGATTATTGCAGCAAACCTGTATCAAGACACAACGTTAATCTCTTACCAAGTGAGCCCAGAAGTTGCATATACAAGCCATGACACGGCAACAATGAGTTTCACCGTAAGTTTTTCATTTGTATACGTACTTTCAACAGAGATGACCACGTCAGAAATGCCACTGGCACTCTATGGCACGCAAAATGATACTCGTTGACATTGTATGGCAAAGGGACGTAATTCGTTTACGGGTAAATAGAAAATATAGAGATAACGTTGCTCTTTCTGCGATCTGAGTGTCCAAATGGTTATTATTTATAAAGGTATTACGTATAAAATATGTACATTATTATCTGGCGTGTTGTAATGGTTGTTACTATGATACTTGTTATGATTATTGCAGCAAACCTGTATCAAGACACAACGTTAATCTCTTACCAAGTGAGCCCAGAAGTTGCATGTACTAGCCATGACACGGCAACAATGAGTTTCACCGTAAGTTTTTCATTTGTATACGTACTTTCAACAGAGATGACCACGTCAGAAATGCCACTGGCACTCTATGGCACGCAAAATGATACTCGTTGACATTTTATGTCCAAGGGACGTAATTCGTTTACGGGTAAATAGAAAAAATAGAGATAACGTTGCTCTTTCTGCGATCTGAGTGTCCAAATGGTTATTATTTATAAAGGTATTACGTAAAGAATATGTACATTATTATCTGGCGTGTTGTAATGGTTGTTACTATGATACTTGTTATGATTATTGCAGCAAACCTGTATCAAGACACAACGTTAATCTCTTACCAAGTGAGCCCAGAAGTTGCATGTACAAGCCATGACACGGCAACAATGAGTTTCACCGTAAGTTTTTCATTTGTATACGTACTTTCAACAGAGATGACCACGTCAGAAATGCCACTGGCACTCTATGGCACGCAAAATGATACTCGTTGACATTTTATTTCCAAGGGACGTAATTCGTTTACGGGTAAATAGAAAAAATAGAGATAACGTTGCTCTTTCTGCGATCTGAGTGTCCAAATGGTAATTATTTATAAAGGTATTACGTATAGAATATGTACAATATTATCTGGCGTGTTGTAATGGTTGTTACTATGCTACTTGTTATGATTATTGCAGCAAACCTGTATCAAGACACAACGTTAATCTCTTAACGAGTGAGCCCAGAAGTTGGATGTACAAGCCATGACACGGCAACAATGAGTTTCACCGTAAGTTTTTCATTTGTATACGTACTTTCAACAGATATGACCACGTCAGAAATGCCACTGGCAGTCTATGGCACGCAAAATGATACTCGTTGACATTTTATGTCCAAGGGACGTAATTCGTTTACGGGTAAATAGAAAAAATAGAGATAACGTTGCTCTTTCTGCGATCTGAGTGTCCAAATGGTTATTATTTATAAAGGTATTACGTATAGAATATGTACATTATTATCTGGCGTGTTGTAATGGTTGTTACTATGATACTTGTTATGATTATTGCAGCAAACCTGTATCAAGACACAACGTTAATCTCTTATCAAGTGAGCCCAGAAGTTGCATGTACAAGCCATGACACGGCAACAATGAGTTTCACCGTAAGTTTTTCATTTGTATACGTACTTTCAACAGAGATGACCACGTCAGAAATGCCACTGGCACTCTATGGCACGCAAAATGATACTCGTTGACATTTTATGTTCAAGGGACGTAATTCGTTTACGGGTAAATAGAAAAAATAGAGATAACGTTGCTCTTTCTGCGATCTGAGTGTCCAAATGGTTATTATTTATAAAGGTATTACGTATAGAATATGTACATTATTATCTGGCGTGTTGTAATGGTTGTTACTATGATACTTGTTATGATTATTGCAGCAAACCTGTATAAAAACACAACGTTAATCTCTTACCAAGTGAGCCCAGAAGTTGCATGTACAAGCCATGACACGGCAACAATGAGTTTCACCGTAAGTTTTTCATTTGTATACGTACTTTCAACAGAGATGACCACGTCAGAAATGCCACTGGCACTCTATGGCACGCAAAATGATACTCGTTGACATTTTATGTCCAAGGGACGTAATTCGTTTACGGGTAAATAGAAAAAATAGAGATAACGTTGCTCTTTCTGCGATCTGAGTGTCCAAATGGTTATTATTTATAAAGGTATTACGTATAGAATATGTACAATATTATCTGGCGTGTTGTAATGGTTGTTACTATGATACTTGTTATGATTATTGCAGCAAACCTGTATCAAGACACAACGTTAATCTCTTAACAAGTGAGCCCAGAAGTTGGATGTACAAGCCATGACACGGCAACAATGAGTTTCACCGTAAGTTTTTCATTTGTATACGTACTTTCAACAGAGATGACCACGTCAGAAATGCCACTGGCACTCTATGGCACGCAAAATGATACTCGTTGACATTTTATGTCCAAGGGACGTAATTCGTTTACGGGTAAATAGAAAAAATAGAGATAACGTTGCTCTTTCTGCGATCTGAGTGTCCAAATGGTTATTATTTATAAAGGTATTACGTATAGAATATGTACATTATTATCTGGCGTGTTGTAATGGTTGTTACTATGATACTTGTTATGATTATTGCAGCAAACCTGTATCAAGACACAACGTTAATCTCTTACCAAGTGAGCCCAGAAGTTGCATGTACAAGCCATGACACGGCAACAATGAGTTTCACCGTAAGTTTTTCATTTGTATACGTACTTTCAACAGAGATGACCACGTCAGAAATGCCACTGGCACTCTATGGCACGCAAAATGATACTCGTTGACATTTTATGTCCAAGGGACGTAATTCGTTTACGGGTAAATAGAAAAAATAGAGATAACGTTGCTCTTTCTGCGATCTGAGTGTCCAAATGGTTATTATTTATAAAGGTATTACGTATAGAATATGTACATTATTATCTGGCGTGTTGTAATGGTTGTTACTATGATACTTGTTATGATTATTGCAGCAAACCTGTATCAAGACACAACGTTAATCTCTTACCAAGTGAGCCCAGAAGTTGCATGTACAAGCCATGACACGGCAACAATGAGTTTCACCGTAAGTTTTTCATTAGTATACGTACTTTCAACAGAGATGACCACGTCAGAAATGCCACTGGCACTCTATGGCACGCAAAATGATACTCGTTGACATTTTATGTCCAAGGGACGTAATTCGTTTACGGGTAAATAGAAAAAATAGAGATAACGTTGCTCTTTCTGCGATCTGAGTGTCCAAATGGTTATTATTTATAAAGGTATTACGTAAAGAATATGTACATTATTATCTGGCGTGTTGTAATGGTTGTTACTATGATACTTGTTATGATTATTGCAGCAAACCTGTAACAAGACACAACGTTAATCTCTTACCAAGTGAGCCCAGAGGTTGCATGTACAAGCCATGACACGGCAACAATGAGTTTCACCGTAAGTTTTTCATTTGTATACGTACTTTCAACAGAGATGACCACGTCAGAAATGTTACTGGCACTCTATGGCACGCAAAATGATACTCGTTGACATTTTATGTCCAAGGGACGTAATTCGTTTACGGGTAAATAGAAAAAATAGAGATAACGTTGCTCTTTCTGCGATCTGAGTGTCCAAATGGTTATTATTTATAAAGGTATTACGTATAGAATATGTACATTATTATCTGGCGTGTTGTAATGGTTGTTACTATGATACTTGTTATGAGTATTGCAGCAAACCTGTATCAAGACACAACGTTAATCTCTTACCAAGTGAGCCCAGAAGTTGCATGTACAAGCCATGACACGGCAACAATGAGTTTCACCGTAAGTTTTTCATTTGTATACGTACTTTCAACAGAGATGACCACGTCAGAAATGCCACTGGCACTCTATGGCACGCAAAATGATACTCGTTGACATTTTATGTCCAAGGGACGTAATTCGTTTACGGGTAAATAGAAAAAATAGAGATAACGTTGCTCTTTCTGCGATCTGAGTGTCCAAATGGTTATTATTTATAAAGGTATTACGTATAGAATATGTACATTATTATCTGGCGTGTTGTAATGGTTGTTACTATGATACTTGTTATGATTATTGCAGCAAACCTGTATCAAGACACAACGTTAATCTCTTACCAAGTGAGCCCAGAAGTTGCATGTACAAGCCATGACACGGCAACAATGAGTTTCACCGTAAGTTTTTCATTTGTATACGTACTTTCAACAGAGATGACCACGTCAGAAATGCCACTGGCACTCTATGGCACGCAAAATGATACTCGTTGACATTTTATGTCCAAGGGACGTAATTCGTTTACGGGTAAATAGAAAAAATAGAGATAACGTTGCTCTTTCTGCGATCTGAGTGTCAAAATGGTTATTATTTATAAGGGTATTACGTATAGAATATGTACATTATTATCTGGCGTGTTGTAATGGTTGTTACTATGATACTTGTTATGATTATTGCAGCAAACCTGTATCAAGACACAACGTTAATCTCTTACCAAGTGAGCCCAGAAGTTGCATGTACAAGCCATGACACGGCAACAATGAGTTTCACCGTAAGTTTTTCATTTGTATACGTACTTTCAACAGAGATGACCACGTCAGAAATGCCACTGGCACTCTATGGCACGCAAAATGATACTCGTTGACATTTTATGTCCAAGGGACGTAATTCGTTTACGGGTAAATAGAAAAAATAGAGATAACGTTGCTCTTTCTGCGATCTGAGTGTCCAAATGGTTATTAT
Source organism: Cyrtodaria siliqua (assembly GCA_037043455.1). NCBI lineage: Eukaryota > Metazoa > Mollusca > Bivalvia > Adapedonta > Hiatellidae > Cyrtodaria > Cyrtodaria siliqua. The sequence continues at coordinate 7,948 of JAWPHD010025148.1, read as the reverse complement.
TTATAAAGGTATTACGTAAAGAATATGTACATTATTATCTGGCGTGTTGTAATGGTTGTTACTATGATACTTGTTATGATTATTGCAGCAAACCTGTATCAAGACACAACGTTAATCTCTTACCAAGTGAGCCCAGAAGTTGCATGTACAAGCCATGACACGGCAACAATGAGTTTCACCATAAGTTTTTCATTTGTATACGTACTTTCAACAGAGATGACCACGTCAGAAATGCCACTGGCACTCTATGGCACGCAAAATGATACTCGTTGACATTTTATGTCCAAGGGACGTAATTCGTTTACGGGTAAATAGAAAAAATAGAGATAACGTTGCTCTTTCTGCGATCTGAGTGTCCAAATGGTTATTATTTATAAAGGTATTACGTATAGAATATGTACATTATTATCTGGCGTGTTGTAATGGTTGTTACTATGATACTTGTTATGATTATTGCAGCAAACCTGTATCAAGACACAACGTTAATCTCTTACCAAGTGAGCCCAGAAGTTGCATGTACAAGCCATGACACGGCAACAATGAGTTTCACCGTAAGTTTTTCATTTGTATACGTACTTTCAACAGAGATGACCACGTCAGAAATGCCACTGGCACTCTATGGCACGCAAAATGATACTCGTTGACATTTTATGTCCAAGGGACGTAATTCGTTTACGGGTAAATAGAAAAAATAGAGATAACGTTGCTCTTTCTGCGATCTGAGTGTCCAAATGGTTATTATTTATAAAGGTATTACGTAAAGAATATGTACATTATTATCTGGCGTGTTGTAATGGTTGTTACTTTGATACTTGTTATGATTATTGCAGCAAACCTGTATCAAGACACAACGTTAATCTCTTACCAAGTGAGCCCAGAAGTTGCATGTACAAGCCATGACACGGCAACAATGAGTTTCACCGTAAGTTTTTCATTTGTATACGTACTTTCAACAGAGATGACCACGTCAGAAATGCCACTGGCACTCTATGGAACGCAAAATGATACTCGTTGACATTTTATGTCCAAGGGACATAATTCGTTTACGGGTAAATAGAAAAAATAGAGATAACGTTGCTCTTTCTGCGATCTGAGTGTCCAAATGGTTATTATTTATAAAGGTATTACGTAAAGAATATGTACATTATTATCTGGCGTGTTGTAATGGTTGTTACTATGATACTTGTTATGATTATTGCAGCAAACCTGTATCAAGACACAACGTTAATCTCTTACCAAGTGAGCCCAGAAGTTGCATGTACAAGCCATGACACGGCAACAATGAGTTTCACCGTAAGTTTTTCATTTGTATACGTTCTTTCAACAGAGATGACCACGTCAGAAATGCCACTGGCACTCTATGGCACGCAAAATGATACTCGTTGACATTTTATGTCCAAGGGACGTAATTCGTTTACGGGTAAATAGAAAAAAAAGAGATAACGTTGCTCTTTCTGCGATCTGAGTGTCCAAATGGTTATTATTTATAAAGGTATTACGTAAAGAATATGTACATTATTATCTGGCGTGTTGTAATGGTTGTTACTATGATACTTGTTATGATTATTGCAGCAAACCTGTATCAAGACACAACGTTAATCTCTTACCAAGTGAGCCCAGAAGTTGCATATACAAGCCATGACACGGCAAAAATGAGTTTCACCGTAAGTTTTTCATTTGTATACGTACTTTCAACAGAGATGACCACGTCAGAAATGCCACTGGCACTCTATGGCACGCAAAATGATACTCGTTGACATTGTATGTCCAAGGGACGTAATTCGTTTACGGGTAAATAGAAAAAATAGAGATAACGTTGCTCTTTCTGCGATCTGAGTGTCCAAATGGTTATTATTTATAAAGGTATTACGTATAGAATATGTACATTATTATCTGGCGTGTTGTAATGGTTGTTACTATGATACTTGTTATGATTATTGCAGCAAACCTGTATCAAGACACAACGTTAATCTCTTACCAAGTGAGCCCAGAAGTTGCATGTACAAGCCATGACACGGCAACAATGAGTTTCACCGTAAGTTTTTTCATTTGTATACGTACTTTTAACAGAGATGACCACGTCAGAAATGCCACTGGCACTCTATGGCACGCAAAATGATACTCGTTGACATTTTATGTCCAAGGGACGTAATTCGTTTACGGGTAAATAGAAAAAATAGAGATAACGTTGCTCTTTCTGCGATCTGAGTGTCCAAATGGTTATTATTTATAAGGGTATTACGTAAAGAATATGAACATTATTATCTGGCGTGTTGTAATGGTTGTTACTATGATACTTGTTATGATTATTGCAGCAAACCTGTATCAAGACACAACGTTAATCTCTTACCAAGTGAGCCCAGAAGTTGCATATACAAGCCATGACACGGCAACAATGAGTTTCACCGTAAGTTTTTCATTTGTATACGTACTTTCAACAGAGATGACCACGTCAGAAATGCCACTGGCACTCTATGGCACGCAAAATGATACTCGTTGACATTTTATGTCCAAGGGACGTAATTCGTTTACGGGTAAATAGAAAAAATAGAGATAACGTTGCTCTTTCTGCGATCTGAGTGACCAAATGGTTATTATTTATAAAGGTATTACGTATAGAATATGTACATTATTATCTGGCGTGTTGTAATGGTTGTTACTATGATACTTGTTATGATTATTGCAGCAAACCTGTATCAAGACACAACGTTAATCTCTTACCAAGTGAGCCCAGAAGTTGCATGTACAAGCCATGACACGGCAACAATGAGTTTCACCGTAAGTTTTTCATTTGTATACGTACTTTCAACAGAGATGACCACGTCAGAAATGCCACTGGCACTCTATGGCACGCAAAATGATACTCGTTGACATTTTATGTCCAAGGGACGTAATTCGTTGACGGGTAAATAGAAAAAATAGAGATAACGTTGCTCTTTCTGCGATCTGAGTGTCCAAATGGTTATTATTTATAAAGGTATTACGTAAAGAATATGTACATTATTATCTGGCGTGTTGTAATGGTTGTTACTATGATACTTGTTATGATTATTGCAGCAAACCTGTATCAAGACACAACGTTAATCTCTTACCAAGTGAGCCCAGAAGTTGCATGTACAAGCCATGACACGGCAACAATGAGTTTCACCGTAAGTTTTTCATTTGTATACGTACTTTCAACAGAGATGACCACGTCAGAAATGCCACTGGCACTCTATGGCACGCAAAATGATACTCGTTGACATTTTATGTCCAAGGGACGTAATTCGTTTACGGGTAAATAGAAAAAATAGAGATAACGTTGCTCTTTCTGCGATCTGAGTGTCCAAATGGTTATTATTTATAAAGGTATTACGTAAAGAATATGTACATTATTATCTGGCGTGTTGTAATGGTTGTTACTATGATACTTGTTATGATTATTGCAGCAAACCTGTATCAAGACACAACGTTAATCTCTTACCAAGTGAGCCCAGAAGTTGCATGTACAAGCCATGACACGGCAACAATGAGTTTCACCGTAAGTTTTTCATTTGTATACGTACTTTCAACAGAGATGACCACGTCAGAAATGCCACTGGCACTCTATGGCACGCAAAATGATACTCGTTGACATTTTATGTCCAAGGGACGTAATTCGTTTACGGGTAAATAGAAAAAATAGAGATAACGTTGCTCTTTCTGCGATCTGAGTGTCCAAATGGTTATTATTTATAAAGGTATTACGTAAAGAATATGTACATTATTATCTGGCGTGTTGTAATGGTTGTTACTATGATACTTGTTATGATTATTGCAGCAAACCTGTATCAAGACACAACGTTAATCTCTTACCAAGTGAGCCCATAAGTTGCATGTACAAGCCATGACACGGCAACAATGAGTTTCACCGTAAGTTTTTCATTTGTATACGTACTTTCAACAGAGATGACCACGTCAGAAATGCCACTGGCACTCTATGGCACGCAAAATGATACTCGTTGACATTTTATGTCCAAGGGACGTAATTCGTTTACGGGTAAATAGAAAAAATAGAGATAACGTTGCTCTTTCTGCGATCTGAGTGTCCAAATGGTTATTATTTATAAAGGTATTACGTATAGAATATGTACATTATTATCTGGCGTGTTGTAATGGTTGTTACTATGATACTTGTTATGATTATTGCAGCAAACCTGTATCAAGACACAACGTTAATCTCTTACCAAGTGAGCCCAGAAGTTGCATGTACAAGCCATGACACGGCAACAATGAGTTTCACCGTAAGTTTTTCATTTGTATACGTACTTTCAACAGAGATGACCACGTCAGAAATGCAACTGGCACTCTATGGCACGCAAAATGATACTCGTTGACATTTTATGTCCAAGGGACGTAATTCGTTTACGGGTAAATAGAAAAAAATAGAGATAACGTTGCTCTTTCTGCGATCTGAGTGTCCAAATGGTTATTATTTATAAAGTATTACGTAAAGAATATGTACATTATTATCTGGCGTGTTGTAATGGTTGTTACTATGATACTTGTTATGATTATTGCAGCAAACCTGTATCAAGACACAACGTTAATCTCTTACCAAGTGAGCCCAGAAGTTGCATGTACAAGCCATGACACGGCAACAATGAGTTTCACCGTAAGTTTTTCATTTGTATACGTACTTTCAACAGAGATGACCACGTCAGAAATGCCACTGGCACTCTATGGAACGCAAAATGATACTCGTTGACATTTTATGTCCAAGGGACATAATTCGTTTACGGGTAAATAGAAAAAATAGAGATAACGTTGCTCTTTCTGCGATCTGAGTGTCCAAATGGTTATTATTTATAAAGGTATTACGTAAAGCATATGTACATTATTATCTGGCGTGTTGTAATGGTTGTTACTATGATACTTGTTATGATTATTGCAGCAAACCTGTATCAAGACACAACGTTAATCTCTTACCAAGTGAGCCCAGAAGTTGCATATACAAGCCATGACACGGCAACAATGAGTTTCACCGTAAGTTTTTCATTTGTATACGTACTTTCAACAGAGATGACCATGTCAGAAATGCCACTGGCACTCTATGGCACGCAAAATGATACTCGTTGACATTTTATGTCCAAGGGACGTAATTCGTTTACGGGTAAATAGAAAAAATAGAGATAACGTTGCTCTTTCTGCGATCTGAGTGTCCAAATGGTTATTATTTATAAAGGTATTACGTATAGAATATGTACATTATTATCTGGCGTGTTGTAATGGTTGTTACTATGATACTTGTTATGATTATTGCAGCAAACCTGTATCAAGACACAACGTTAATCTCTTACCAAGTGAGCCCAGAAGTTGCATGTACAAGCGATGACACGGCAACAATGAGTTTCACCGTAAGTTTTTCATTTGTATACGTACTTTCAACAGAGATGACCACGTCAGAAATGCCACTGGCACTCTATGGCACGCAAAATGATACTCGTTGACATTTTATGTCCAAGGGACGTAATTCGTTTACGGGTAAATGGAAAAAATAGAGATAACGTTGCTCTTTCTGCGATCTTAGTGTCCAAATGGTTATTATTTATAAAGGTATTACGTAAAGAATATGTACATTATTATCTGGCGTGTTGTAATGGTTGTTACTATGATACTTGTTATGATTATTGCAGCAAACCTGTATCAAGACACAACGTTAATCTCTTACCAAGTGAGCCCAGAAGTTGCATGTACAAGCCATGACACGGCAACAATGAGTTTCACCGTAAGTTTTTCATTTGTATACGTACTTTCAACAGAGATGACCACGTCAGAAATGCCACTGGCACTCTATGGCACGCAAAATGATACTCGTTGACATTTTATGTCCAAGGACGTAATTCGTTTACGGGTAAATAGAAAAAATAGAGATAACGTTGCTCTTTCTGCGATCTGAGTGTCCAAATGGTTATTATTTATAAAGGTATTACGTAAAGAATATGTACACTTATTATCTGGCGTGTTGTAATGGTTGTTACTATGATACTTGTTATGATTATTGCAGCAAACCTGTATCAAGACACAACGTTAATCTCTTACCAAGTGAGCCCAGAAGTTGCATGTACAAGCCATGACACGGCAACAATGAGTTTCACCGTAAGTTTTTCATTTGTATACGTACTTTCAACAGAGATGACCACGTCAGAAATGCCACTGGCACTCTATGGCACGCAAAATGATACTCGTTGACATTTTATGTCCAAGGGACGTAATTCGTTTACGGGTAAATAGAAAAAATAGAGATAACGTTGCTCTTTCTACGATCTGAGTGTCCAAAATGGTTATTATTTATAAAGGTATTACGTAAAGAATATGTACATTATTATCTGGCGTGTTGAATGGTTGTTACTATGATACTTGTTATGATTATTGCAGCAAACCTGTATCAAGACACAACGTTAATCTCTTACCAAGTGAGCCCAGAACTTGCATGTACAAGCCATGACACGGCAACAATGAGTTTCACCGTAAGTTTTTCATTTGTATACGTACTTTCAACAGAGATGACCACGTCAGAAATGCCACTGGCACTCTATGGCACGCAAAATGATACTCGTTGACATTTTATGTCCAAGGGACGTAATTCGTTTACGGGTAAATAGAAAAAATAAAGATAACGTTGCTCTTTCTGCGATCTGAGTGTCCAAATGGTTATTATTTATAAAGGTATTACGTATAGAATATGTACATTATTATCTGGCGTGTTGTAATGGTTGTTACTATGATACTTGTTATGATTATTGCAGCAAACCTGTATCAAGACACAACGTTAATCTCTTACCAAGTGAGCCCAGAAGTTGCATGTACAAGCCATGACACGGCAACAATGAGTTTCACCGTAAGTTTTTCATTTGTATACGTACTTTCAACAGAGATGACCACGTCAGAAATGCCACTGGCACTCTATGGCACGCAAAATGATACTCGTTGACATTTTATGTCCAAGGGACGTAATTCGTTTACGGGTAAATAGAAAAAATAGAGATAACGTTGCTCTTTCTGCGATCTGAGTGTCCAAATGGTTATTATTTATAAAGGTATTACGTAAAGAATATGTACATTATTATCTGGCGTGTTGTAATGGTTGTTACTATGATACTTGTTATGATTATTGCAGCAAACCTGTATCAAGACACAACGTTAATCTCTTACCAAGTGAGCCCATAAGTTGCATGTACAAGCCATGACACGGCAACAATGAGTTTCACCGTAAGTTTTTCATTTGTATACGTACTTTCAACAGAGATGACCACGTCAGAAATGCCACTGGCACTCTATGGAACGCAAAATGATACTCGTTGACATTTTATGTCCAAGGGACATAATTCGTTTACGGGTAAATAGAAAAAATAGAGATAACGTTGCTCTTTCTGCGATCTGAGTGTCCAAATGGTTATTATTTATAAAGGTATTACGTAAAGCATATGTACATTATTATCTGGCGTGTTGTAATGGTTGTTACTATGATACTTGTTATGATTATTACAGCAAACCTGTATCAAGACACAACGTTAATCTCTTACCAAGTGAGCCCAGAAGTTGCATGTACAGGCCATGACACGGCAACAATGAGTTTCACCGTAAGTTTTTCATTTGTATACGTACTTTCAACAGAGATGACCACGTCAGAAATGCCACTTGCACTCTATGGCACGCAAAATGATACTCGTTGACATTTTATGTCCAAGGGACGTAATTCGTTTACGGGTAAATAGAAAAAATAGAGATAACGTTGCTCTTTCTGCGATCTGAGTGTCCAAATGGTTATTATTTATAAAGGTATTACGTATAGAATATGTACATTATTATCTGGCGTGTTGTAATGGTTGTTACTATGATACTTGTTATGATTATTGCAGCAAACCTGTATCAAGACACAACGTTAATCTCTTACCAAGTCAGCCCAGAAGTTGCATGTACAAGCCAT
>JAWPHD010025147.1:0-17119 GCA_037043455.1 Cyrtodaria siliqua | reverse complement strand
GACACAACAGATATACAACTTTATAATGTAGGATGTGAGGCCAAATAAAATTATACCTGTGTTTACTGTAACATTACTGAAAAAAATTGGGTAGGTAGGTAGGCATTTTATTTTATTTTTTTTTATTTTTTTTGGCGAAGTTGATTTAAGTTGTCGTTGAGCTTTGATGAATCGGAAAATGTGGTATTTTAAAAACTACAATAGATAACAATATGAAATTGTGTATGTGTTATTGTTTCCCAAAAGGCATGGCAACAACTGGCTCTTTTCCCAATCACTTGCAATTATTGCAAAGGGGTAGAACAGTTTAATTTATTTTTCGCAAGTCCGGAAGAGGGTCAGTTCCAACAGCAGGACAATGAGCACATGAGTCGGCCGTGATAGCGAGAACATAATTACTAAAAACAATAAAAAATAAAAAAAAAAAATTTTTTTTTTTTTTTTTTTAATGTTTTTTATTTATTTTTTTTTCAATCAAAAAAAAGGAGTCGGGGGTGTTTTCAGCGGGTCGGACGGGTTACAGTAAACTCAGGTATAATTTTATTTGGCCTGATGACAAACTGGTTGAATGTGTACAGAAACACTATCTTATTGTGCCTAGATACAATAGATATATGACTTTATAATGTAGGATGTGATGACAAACTGGTTAACAGTGTACAGAAACAATTGTGCCTAGATACAATAGATATATGACTTTATAACACAGAAATTGCACAGCAAGCTGTTGTGTTGTGTATAATACACAGTAACACAGCAATTGAACGGTAAGCTGTTGTGTTGTCTATAATACACAGTAACACAGCAATTGTACAGCAAGCTGTTGTGTTGTCTATAATACACAGTAAATAGAATTGTATGGCAAGCTGTTGTGTCCTGTATAATACATAGTAACACAGCAATTGTACATCAAGCTGTTGTGTCATGTATAATACACAGTAACACAGCAATTGTACAAGCTGTTGTGTTGTCTATAATATACAGTAACTCAGCAATTGTACAGAAAGATGTTGTGTTATGTACACGTATAATACACAGTAACACAGAAATTGTACAGCAAGCAGTTGTGTTGTGTATAATACACAGTAACACAGCAATTGTACGGCAAGTTGTTGTTTCATGTATAATACACAGTAACACAGCAATGACATGGCAAGCTGTTGTGTCGTGTATAATACACAGTAACGCAGCAATTGTACGACAAGCTGTTGTGTTGTCTATAATACACAGTAACACAGCAACTGTACAGAAAGCTGTTGAGTTATGTATAATACACAGTAACACAGAAATTGTACAGCAAGCTGTTGTGTTGTGGATAATACACAGTAAGACAGCAATTGTACGGCAAGCTGTTGTGTTATATATAATAAACAGTAACACAGCAATTGTACAGCAGGCTATTGCGTTAGTTTTCTTTAATGAATTTAGTAATGTAACTGCACTTGGACCGACACCGATCTCTCTTCTAAATCGCCTCCAGTCCCTTTAAATAAATTCAGTACTGTAATTGTTCCACACTGCAGCATTTCAATAGATAATGCAGATATAAATTAACAACAATCAGGAACCATGTAGGAATTATCACAAACACACACTGGGGTGGAGGCGGTACGTTACATGATGTACGTGAGCTGAGATAAGGTCTACGTGATAATCTTGTACTTTATTACATCGTCACATCTGTTTGAACAAATTATCTTTTACAGACAAGTAAATATCCTATTTTTTTCTCCCTTTCAAAAACAACCATTTCAAAATCAACCAATCAAATTCCAACGTTACATCTAGTACCAATAAGCATGCAGATATGAATGCACGTCTTCATTCAGTCTGCATCTAAACCTAGACTGACATAGGAGAACATTCTATCTGTGACTTACAAAACAGAACATCAGAAAACAGAATTGTTTTATGAACAGATTGGTTATTAATAAAACTTGGTTTAAACCAACTGTTGTGAATTATTAACAATTACACCATCCGAGTTTATTCACGGATACATTAAGGATTTATTAAATATCAAAATGGATAACAGTTTGTTTATCATTCAGGTCGTATTACTGACCTATGTATTGGGACACTGCGTGCTGTGTGTGCCTGTTAGTGACATCACCGATGACAACATCAGCTCTCTCGATGGAGAACATCTACTAAACATGGGTACCAAGTTTCGTATGCCATTACTGCGCCTCCTTGGAAGAACCTTCATCAACATGGAGTGTAACTTTCACCCCTGTTCTGACTGGTCTGGCTGGTCAACTTGTTCGACAGGCCAACTCGCAGAATTTGGTACTAGAGAACGGTCAAGGAAATGTCGACCGCAGAAATCTCAGTGTACCGCAGCTCCAGACAAAAATTCGGAGACGGAATATAAATTGTGTGAAGGATTTTGTCCGAAGAATTACACTTTTACCACCAACCGGTTCTGTTTAAAACTTCACAAAAAAACTGCTCAACAGAATGTAGCACAATCTGCGTGTCAGGAAGAAGGTGGCCATCTTGTCCATATCAACTCTCGACAAAAGTCAGATGACTTGCACGATGTCTTACAGACAAATAATGCAGCAGGTAATACAATCAGGATTGACGGCAAGAGATCAGACACAAGTTCTCCTTACGTATACAGCTATGGTGCTGTGATCGAGGGTTTCTCCAACTGGTACCCAGGGCACCCTACAACCACAAGCACTTATCTGTGCCTTGGAGAGACAACACATTCAAGCGGCCGAAAATGGTTCAGTGACCAATGTACAGACAAGCGCTTCTTTGTGTGTGAAATCACACAGCCGGAACCCGAATAAAAACACCATCGAGTTACGAAGCTGAACCGAGGCATTATTCGTGTATTCAGCTGATATTGCAAACTAACGATTCAGATTACTAAGAGTGAAATAGATATATGGCTTTATAACGCAGGATGTGATGTCCCAATGGTTAAAAGTTCGCAGAAACTCTGATGTTATTGTGCTAAGATAAAATATATGATTTTATAACTAATTTTATGAAAACGACATATGCAAGTTATGTATTTAAAACTAACCAGATACTGCGAGTTTTAAAAAAGATTGCTGTGTGATTGCTGTGTGTCCCAGTAGTCCTACTATGCCATTAACAAAAACAGTGTAACACGCAACATGGTGAATCTCCAAACCACAAAGTATCCCTATCCATTATTGTGAATGAAATAACAGCAACTGATTCATATAAATCTGGCAAGAGTTGTGAATATTAAAAGTTAAATTAGTTTTTAGTGTTTATTATTCCTTTACAAGATACCCCATATATATGAAATAATGCAAGATACCTGCAATATAAAGCATTCATTTTAATACATGTACATGTATTTCTCTTAATATGTTATAACAAATAGAACAATGTTAGACCCTGTTTTAAGAGACCACCTGTATTAAGAAACCACTTTTGGTCTTTCCCCTGAGCGGTCTCTTCATCCAGGTTTGACTGTATTTAAAAGTGTTTCATACAAAATACTTTTATTATTCTTTTTTTTTCTTCTGTCATTTGGGAAGTTTTTCTCAAAATTGGGAATAAAATGTTCTGGCACTAGAAATATGACCAAATAACAGCTATAAAAACAGTCAAAAAGCAACACAGGTTTGATACAGTCCCTAAAAACTACAGTCGGTTCAAGTTTTTGTCACAAAATCAAGGAGATTCTGTAGTCAATACCAAGAATGTATGTTTGGAAGTATTAGGATAGAAAATATACATATAAACAGTGCTCAAGAAATAGGATAGCCCGACGCCCGGGGCTCCTCGAAATCCATTCCGGGCCTGTCTCATTTTGCAGACGAGGAGCCCGTCGGGCCTGTCTAAAAAAAAAAAAAAAAAAACCCAAAAAAATCAGTTTTACTGGATCTCAAGCTCAAGTTCCTCAAGACAAAATACTCCCATGTGTATTGTGAACTGTGAAAACACTTGCAATAAAGTAATTAAAATGTGTTATACACACATTCAAACAAATAAGAAGTTCGAATATTTTGCCTGATCCGGCTTCGTGTCGGCAGTTTGTCACAACTTTGAGGTCGACAATTGTCGACATAAAACTCATTATTCTGCTATTAGGGTTGTGTTTTCTTTCCTTTGTGATAAGAAATACCGTTTTTGTCATTAAAAAACACACTAATGCATGAAACAAAATCGTTATTGATGGTATTTCGATTTAATGTTTGTGAAATGTTCGGGCCGTAAAAGTGCGGTGTCATAGTAGTTCGGATATTTATTTATTTATTTTTTTTTTTTTTTTTTTACATAATCAAATAAGAAAAACTGTCCTTTACAAATACATGTTGGTGGAAAGAAAAATATATATACTGTATATGTATAAATACAGATATAAAGTATATTTCTATTCATTATTTAAGGTGTAAGGACGGGAGTTCCTGAAATCCTACTTTTAAATGAATTCCAGTCTAGGCTCCTAATTCTTTACTTGGAGAAAGTGGTGACAAAAAGAAAAAATATAGCCAGAGGAGGCTCTGATAGTCTCATAAAACCTGATTAAAAATTTGGCTCCAAGTTTAGCTCCAGTTTCACCAAGTCGGCTCTGATTATTATCGTTTGGCAAAAGTGCATTGGTTATAAATTACTATTTAATATTCTATTCTAACATATTTTAAACGAAATGGTAGATAAGTCCGCTGACCAGGGAGCATAAAGTGGTAGCAAAAAGAAAAATATAGTCAGGAGGTTCTGAGCTTGATTAATATATACGTAACAAATGTGTGCTATAAAAGTGAATAAAGACACATTTCCAATAAGAAAAAAATAATGGACCTTTCCATTTTAAATCAGGGCCTGTCCATTTCAAATCAGGACCTGTCCATTTCAAATCAGGGCCTGTCCATTTTCAGAAGCAACACGCCCTGGGCCTGTCTCTTAAAATAATTTTCTTTGAGCACTGATAAAGCATTTTGAAAAAACAATGACTGTTTATTTTGTATTTTATTTGTCACTATCTTTGGGAAAAAAAGTCTATCAGTATGTTCAATAAAAAACAAATTCCTCATCAAAAACTAATTAACAATTAAACAATCTCATATTTGCTGTGTTTTGTAAAATACACAGCAACTGTACGGCAAGCTAGTGTGTCATGTATATGTTTCGTTGAAATCTAGCCGGAGGTTCTGGAGAACTAGTCCAGACAAAGTTTGTGTATTAAAACCTTTAAAGGGCCATAACACCGCCAAAGATCATTCAACCGAAACACAGTGAAGATATGCACAACTAGGCTTGGTACTGATCGTCCCTGCAAAGTTCCACTGAAATCCCGCCAGGTGTTTGTGACATACAGACAGTTGTCTCGTGTATAATACACATTAACACAGCAATTGTACAGCAAGCTGTTGTGTATAATACACAGAAACACAACAATTGTACAGCAAGCTGTTGTGTATAATACACAGTAACTCAGCAATTGCACAGTAAGCTGTTGTGTTGTGTATAATACACAGTAACTGAGCAAGCTTTTGTGTTGTGTATAATACGCAGTATCTCAGCAATTGTAAAGCAAGCTGTTGCTTAAATGTTCCTTAATGAATTTAGTAATTGTATTTATTTCAACACCGATCACTCGTTCAGATCGCCTCCAGTCCCTTTAAATGAATTCAGTACTGTAATTGTTCCACACTGCAGCATTTCAATAGATAATGTAGATATAAATAAACAACAATCAGGGATCATGTAGGACAATATATAATATAGATATGAATTCACCACAATCAGGAACCATGTAGGAATTATCACAAACACACGGTGGGGTGAAGGCGAGAAGTTACATGATGTACGTGAGCTGAGATATGGTCTACGTGAGAATCTTGTTTTTCATTAAAAGGTTTAAACATACACTCACATGGTCGCATCTGTTTCAACAAATTATCTTTCACAAACAAGTAAATATCCTATTTTTCTCCTTTAAAATCAACCAATCAAATTTCATAATTACTTCCAGTAGAGACAATCTAGCATACTGATATGTATGCACGTTTTCATTCAGTCTCCATCTAAACCTGGACTGACATAGGAGAACATTCTATCTACAACTGTACAAAACGGAATCTCAGAAAACAGAATTGTTTTATGAACAGATTGGTTATTAATAAAACTTAAACCAACTTTTGTGAAATATTAACAATTACACCATCGGAGTTAATTAACGGATAAATTAAGGATTTATTAAGTATCAAAATGGATAATGGTTTGTTCATCGTTCAGGTCGTGTTACTGACCTATGTATTGGGACACTGCGTGCTGTGTGTGCCTGTTAGTGACATCACCGATGGCAACAGCAGCTCTCTTGACGGAGAACATCTACTAAACATGGGCACCAAGTTTCGTATGCCATTACTGCGTCTCTTCGGAAGAACCTTCATCAACATGGAGTGTCGCTTTCACCCCTGTACCGACTGGTCAGGCTGGTCAACATGTTCGACGCATCAACTTGCAAAATTTGGTACTAGAGAACGGTCAAGAAAGTGTCGACCGCTAACATCTCAGTGTACGGCAGCTCCAGACAAAAATTTGGAGACGGAATACAAATTATGTGAAGGATTCTGTCCAAAGAATTACACTTTTACCACCAACCGGTTCTGTTTAAAATTTTACAAAAAAAGCCCTCCACAGAACGTAGCAGAATCCATGTGTCAGGAAAACGGCGGCCATCTTGTCCATATCAACTCTCGACAAAAGTCAGATGACGTGCACGATGTCTTACAGACAAATAATGCAGCAGGTAAAGCAATCTGGATTAACGGCAAGAGATCAGACACAAGTTCTCCTTACGTATACAGCTATGGTGCTGTGATCGAGGGTTTCTCCAACTGGCGCCCAGGGGACCCTAAAACCACAAGCACTCATCTGTGCGTAGGCGAGACAACACCTTCAAGCAGTCGCAAATGGTTCAGTTATCCATGTACATCAGGCTTATACGTCATGTGTGAAATCACACAGCCTGAACCCGAATAAAAGCACCATCGAGTTACGAAGTTAAACCAGGCATTATCTGTGTTTTCAGCAGTTATAGCAAACTAACCGAGGCATTATTCGTGTATTCAGCAGGTTCTGTAAACTAACAGCATTATTTGTTTTCAGCAGACATTGCAAACTAACCGAGGCATTATTCGTGTATTCAGCAGACATTGCAAACTAACCGAGGCATTATTTGTGTATTCAGCAAACCAACCGAGGCATTATTTGTGTATTCAGCAGATATTGCAAACTAACCAAGGCATTATTCGTGTATTCAGCAGATATTGCAAACTAACCGAGGCATTATTCGTGTATTCAGCAGACATTGCAAACTAACCGAGGCATTATTTGTGTATTCAGCAGACATTGCAAACTAACCGAGGCATTACCTGTGTATTCAGCAGACATTGCAAGCTAACCGAGGCATTACCTGTGTATTCAGCAGACATTGCAAACTCACGAAGGCATTATTTGGGCATTCAGCAGATATTGCAAACTCACGAAGGCATTATTTGGGCATTCAGCAGATATTGCAAACTAACATTTCAAATTGTTTAATAGTACAAGTGAGATAAAGCAGATATATGGCTTTATAACTTAGGATGTGACGACAAATTGGTTAAAAGTTTGCAGAAACTACGTTATTGTGCTTAGATACAATATATGGTTTTATAACATACAGTGTAATGACGAACTGGTTAAATGTGTACAGGAACTCTTGATGTTTTTGTGCTTAGATAAATAGATGTACGGCTTTATAATATAGGATATGACGACAAACTGGTTAAAAGTTCGCAGAAAAGCTGATTAAAATCATGAATGAAGTAATCTTAAACTGAACAAATTTAGAAATAAACTTTTTTGTGTTTTCTCATCATGTATTAAAGTGACACACAACAATCATGAAGGTTTTACAAGGCATTAACAGTTGTGTCTCGACTCATCAATCCAGTATCATTTTGGCTTTAAACCTGCTTGCATATAATTAAATATTTTAGTTTATATTTTTCTTCTTTTCCTTACATAAGTTTAAACAGCAGTCCAATATAATCATCAGTTAGTAACATGTATGCAAAAACAAATTGCTTTATACCATTCTTATAATAAAAATTTCCAAATAATCAAATGCAGGTTATGTATATAAAACGAACGGGATGCCGCGAGTTTAAAACAAATCACAGTATTGCTGTGTCCCTATAATCCCTGCTATGCCATTAACACAGTGTAACACGTGACACGGTGGATGTCCAAACTGTTAAGTTTACCAGATCCATCATTGTTAAAAATGAAGTAACAACAATTGATTCATAAAAATCTGGCAAGAATGGTGAATAGTATCAGTTTAATTAGTTTTCAGTGTTTTTTTTCCCTATATTTTGGGAACATTTAAAAACATACCATCACAGTTGGGTATGTTAGTTTGATATTTCTTAAAACTGGTTGCGGGGGGGGGGGGGGGGGGGGGGGGGGGGGGGGGGGGAGTAAAACAGAGATTTTAACCCTCAAAATTGGAAGAAAAAACTGTTCTGGTACTGGAAATATGACCGAATAAGGCCAAATAAAATTATACCTGTGTTTACTGTAACATTGCTGAAAAAAATCGGGTAGGTAGGTAGGCATTTTTTATTATTATTTTTTTTTATTTATTTTTTTGGCGAAGTTATTTTAAGATGGCGATGAGCTTTGATGAATGGGAAAATGTGGTATTTTAAAAACTACAATAGATAAAAATATGAAATTGTGTATGTGTTATTGTTTCCCAAAAGGCATGGCAACAACTGTCTCTTTTCCCAATCACTTGCAATTATTGCAAAGGGGTAAAACCGTTTAATTTTATTTTTCGCAAGTCCGGAAGAGGGTCAGTTCCAACAGCAGGACAATGACCACATGAGTCGGCCTTGATCGCGTGAAAATAATTATTTAAAAAAAACAAAAAAAAACAACATTTTTTTCATTTTTTTTTTTTTTTCAATAAAAAAAAAGGAGTCGAGGGTGTTTTCGGCGGGTCGGTCGGGTTACAGTAAACTCCGGTATAATTTTATTTGGCCTAACAGCTATAAAAACAGCCAAAAAGCAACACAGGTTTTATACAGTCCCTAAAAACTAGTCGGTTCAAGTTTTTGACACAAAATCAAGGAGATTCTGTAGTCAATACCAAGAATATGTTTGGAAGTATTAGGATAGAAAATATACATATAAAGCATTTCGAAAAACAATGGCTGTTTATTTTGTATTTTATTTGACACTATCTTTGGAAAAAAACAGTCCATCAGTATGTTCAATAAAACAAATTCCTCATCAAAAACTAATTAACCATTAAACAATCTCACATTTGCTGTGTTTTGTAAAATATACAGCAACTGTATGGCAAGCTGTTGTGTCATATATATGCAATGTAATGCATAGTCGGTTTATGCATAGTCGGTTTTATTCACGCACATAAGGTCAAAGTTTTTCATGACGTCATGTTGTAAACAAACGCGACGACATCACATTGTTTATGCCCCAGTTACACTTTTTGACGTCATTTGCTGCTTCTCACTAATTAAAAGAAATTAATATTTAGCTAGAGGTCGTCTTTAGTAAAAACAGGTGAGATCCCCAACTGGGGTAAGGGCCATAAATTCGCCAAAAATCGGTAACTAGAACACGGCGATGATATTAGCAACTAGGCTTGGTACTGATCATCCTTGACAAGTTCCGTTGAAATCCGGCCAGGGGTTCTGGAGAACTAATCCGGACAAAGGTTGTGTATTAAAACCTTTAAAGGGCCATAACTCTGCCAAAAATCATTTAACCGAAACACAGTGACGACAGGCACAACTAGGCTTGGTACTGATCGTCCCTGCAAAGTTTCATTGAAATCCGGCCAGTTGTTTAGGATAACTATTCCAGACAAAGTTTGTGTATTTAAACCTTTAAAGGGCCTTAACTCCATCAAAAATAATTCAACCGGAACACGGCGAAGATATGCACAACTAGGGGGTCCCAAAGGGGTTTTGCGTGAAAACGTGATCGGGGTGTTTTTAACAAGAGGGCCAAGAGGGCCTGTGAACGCTCTACTGGCTGTTATACCATTGATGAATCGAGTCGTACTACATGGTGTCTAGAGTGTACACAAGGTTTTTCAAGTATTTGACCTAGTGACCTAGTTTTTAACCCCATGTGACCCATTTTCAAACTTGACTAAGATATAATTGACAAACATTCTGACAAAGTTGCATCAAGCTCGGGTCAAAAATATGGCCTTTAGAGTGTACACAAGGTTTTTCCAATATTTGACCTAGTGACCTAGTTTTTGACCCCACATGACCCATTTTCGAACTTGACCGAGATTTCCTTGAGACAAACAATTAAGATAAACATTCTGACAAAGTTGCATCAAGCTCGGGTCAAAAATATGGCCTCTAGAGTGTACACAAGGTTTTTCCAATATTTGACCTAGTGACCTCGTTTTTAACTTCATGTGACCCATTTTCGAACTTGATCAAGATATAATTAAGATAAACAATTTGACAAAGTTTCATCAAGATTGGGTAACAAATATGACCTCTAGAGTGTACACAAGTTTTTTCAAGTATTTGACCTAGTGACCTAGTTTTTGACCCCACATGACCCATTTTTTAACTTGACCGAGATTTCTTTAAGACAAACATTCTGACAAAGTTTCATCAAGATCAGGTCAAAAATATGGCCTCTAGAGTGTACACACGGTTTTTCCAAAGTTTGACCTAGTGACCTAGTTTTTAACACCATGACCCATTTTTGAACTTGACCAAGATATAATTAAGACAAACATTTTGACAAAGTTTCATGAAGATTGGGTCAGAAATACGGCTTCTAGAGTGTACACAAGGTTTTTCAAGTATTTGACCTAGTGACCTAGTTTTTAACCCCATGTGACCCATTTTCAAACTTGACCAAGATATAATTAAGACAAACATTCTGACAAAGTTGCATCAAGCTCGGGTCAAAAATATGGCCTTTAGAGTGCACACAAGGTTTTTCCAATATTTGACCTAGTGACCTTGTTTTTGACCCCACATGACCCATTTTCGAATTTGACCGAGATTTCATTGAGACAAACATTCTGACAAAGTTTCATGATGATTGCATCAGAAATGTGGCCTCTAGAGTGTACACAAGCAAAAGTTAACGGACGGACGACGGACGACGGAAGACGGACAACACACCATCCCATAAGCTCTACTGGCCCTTGGCCAGTAGAGCTAAAAACGTGACACGTGAAACAAACAATATTTTTGCGTGATTGCGTGAAAATTATATCAGCGTGATCCGTGCTTTTGGTCTTGGTAAAACGTGATCGCGTGATATGGTGACGTGAAACGTGAATTTTTAGTCATTTTCAGTCTTTTTGTCATAACTTTTATACCACATGAGATGCCAGAATGCTGTTGTCAATTTGAAAGCCTCAGAATACATCTGACGGCTCAAGTTTGTGTGTGATTGTGTGTGGTTTTATTTTTTTTTTTTTTTTTTTGTTGTTGTTGCAACCCACACATTGTACTAGAGAAGCTCGAGCCTATAGCGCTTCACGTCTGCTCATCCACATGTTACGTGAAATGTGAAAGTTCTGCTATTTTCACGTGAAGACGTGATCCTTGTTTTTATTTTACGTGATCACGTGAACACACCCCCCCTTTGGAACCCTCCAACTAGGCTTGGTACTGATCATCCCTGCAACATTTCATTGAAATCCGGCCAGGTGTTTAGAAGAACTACTCCAAAGTTTGTGTATTTAAACCTTTAAAGGGCCATAACTCTGTCAAAAACAATTTAACCGAAACACGGCGATGACATGCACAACTAGACTTGGTACTGATCATCCCTGCAACGTTTCATTGAAGTCCGGCCAGGGGTTCAGGACAAAGTTTGTGACATACAGACAACAGACAGACAGCACTAAAACAATGTCTACCCTCCAAAAATTAAAGTGGGGGAGACATAATTGACTTGCAAATACGTTTTATAACAAGAGGCCAAAGAGGGCCTGTAGACGCTCTACTTGTATGATGTGATTCAAAAACATAAACATGATAGAGGCCAACCCAAGAAAAATGTTTCCTATATATAACTCTATGTAAACTTTGGGTTATCGTGGTGGCAATTTTGAATAATTTTGATTATTTGACGATAATGAAAAACACAAACTTGATAGAGGCTAACCCAAGGAACATGTATATGATATTTCACAAGAATGGAATAAGTCGTTTAGGATTTGATTGATTGAATTGGATTTTATAGTCGCACCAACAGCTAAGGTCATATGGCGACTTTCCAGCTTCCATTGGTGGAAGACCCCAGGTGCCCCTCCGGGCAATTTTTGTGCACGGGCGGGCACCTGGGTAGAACCACTGACGTTCCGCAAGCCAGCTGGATAGCTTCAAGTCGTTTAGGAGATGTCGTTTGAAATTTCCTTAAATTTGACCTAGTTTTAGCCATGGCGGCCATCTTGGATGACTGGCGGCCGTGAAAAATACAAATCTGAGAAGGACAATCCCAAATATCATTGTACTTAAGTTTCATCAAAATCCTTCAAGCGGTTTCACAGAAGATGTAATTTTTAACCTTTTCCTATGTAACTCTATGTAAACTTTGAGTCGCTGTGGTGGCCATTTTGATTATTCGACGATAACGAAAAACACAAACTTGATACAGGCCAGCCCAAGGAACATGTAAATGATATATCAGCAGAACGGAATAAGTGGTTTCGGAGATGTCGTTTGAAATTTCCTTAAATTTGACCTAGTTTTAGCTATGGCTGCCATCTTGGATGACTGGCGGCCGCAAAAAACACAAATCTGAGAGGGACTATCCCAAATATTATTGTGCTTAAGTTTCATCAAAATCTTTCAGGCGTTTTCAAAGAAGATGTAATTTTTAACCTTTTCCTCTTATGTAAACTTTGGGTCACCGTGGCAGCCATTTTGATTATTTGATGATAATTAAAAACACAAACTTGATAGAGGCTAACCCAAGGAACATGTATATGATATTTCAGTAGAATGGAAACAGTGGTTTCGGAGATGTCGTTTGAAATTTACTTAAATTTGACCAAGTTTTAGCCATGGCGTCCACCTTGGATGACTGGCGGCCGCGAAAAACATAAATCTGAGAGGGACTATCCCAAATATTATTGTGCTTAAGTTTCATCAAATCTTTCAGGCTGTTTCAGTGAAGATGTCATTTTTAACCTTTTCCTATATAACTCTATGTAAATTTTGGGTCGCCGTGGCGGCCATTTTAATTATTTGACAATGACGAAAAACAATCTGATAGAGGCTAACCCAAGGAACATGTATATGATATTTCACAAGAATGGAATATGTGGTTTCTTCGGAGATGTCGTTTGAAATTTACTTAAATTTGACCTAGTTTTAGCTATGGCGGCCATCTTGGATGACTGGCGGCTGCAAAAAACAAAAATCTGAGAGGGACTATCCCAAATATCATTGTGCTTAAGTTTCATAAAAATCTTTCAGGCGGTTTCAAAGAAGATGTAATTTTTAACCTTTTCCTCTTATGTAAACTTTGGGTCGCCGTGGCGGCCATTTTGATTATTTGACGATAATGAAAAACACAAACTAGATAGAGGCTAACCCAAGGAACATGTATATGATATATCACAAGAATGGAATAAGTGGTTTCGGAGGAGATGTCGTTTGAAATTTCCTTAAATTTGACCTAGCTTTAGCCATGGCGGCCATCTTGGATGACTGGCGGCCGTGAAAAACACAGATCTGAGAGGGACTATCCCAATTATCATTGTGATCAAGTTTCATTAAAATCCTTCAAGCGGCTTTAGAGAAGATGTCATTTTTAACCTTTTCCTATATAACTCTATGTAAACTTTGAGTCGCCGTGGTGGCCATTTTGATTATTCGATGATAACGAAAAACACAAACTTGATACAGGCCAGCCCAAGGAACATGTAAATGATATATCAGTAGAACGGAATAAGTGGTTTCGGAGATGTCGTTTGAAATTTCCTTAAATTTGACCTAGCTTTAGCCATGGCGGCCATCTTGGATGACTGGCGGCCGCGAAAAACATAAATCTGAGAGGGACTATCCCAATTATCATTGTGATTAAGTTTCATCAAAATACTTCAAACGGTTTTAGAGAAGATGTAATTTTTAACCATTTCCTATATAACTCTATGTAAACTTTGAGTCGCCGTGGTGGCCATTTTGATTATTCGAGGATAACTAAAAACACAAACTTGATAGAGGCCAGCCCAAGGAACATGTAAATGATATATCAGTAGAACGGAATAAGTGGTTTCGGAGGAGATGTCGTTTGAAATTTTCTTAAATTTGACCTAGCTTTAGCCATGGTGGCCATCTTGGATGACTGGCGGACACGAAAAACATAAATCTGAGAGGGACTATCTCAATTATCACTGTGATTAAGTTTCATCAAACTACTTCATTGTGATGAAGTTTCATTAAAATCCTTCAAGCGGTTTCAGAGGAGATGGTGATTTTATAAATTTGCTAACAGACGGACGGACGACGGAAGAAAAGTGATCGCATATGCAGGCAGTAGAGCTAAAAATCACATATAATCTCTCAGTCTCACCAAAATCACCCCAAACATGAGGAGCAATTTCACACTTCCTTTTTTCCCCAGGCTTTGGTTCTGAAGATCATAGCGTAGCGAAGCTATCAGAAACTGGCCAGATGAGCTAGGCTATGACGCACCATCAGAAGCCGAGACTGGGAAGTTGAATCAAAAGCTCGATGTGACCTATATTTCACAGAAAGTAGGTCACAGCCACAAAACCATGACAATAAAATTTGTAAACCATATCAGGTTGATAAAGGGAATATCAAATGAGGTTTGGCTAATATCTCACCAATAGAAGCCGAGATTCGAAAGTCGTACCCTAAACCAGACGTGACCTATATTTTAGAGAAAACAGGTCACAGGGATGTGAAAATATGTGTTCAACATGTCAGGTCTATTAGAGGAACATCATGCAGTTTGGCTTATATCCCACTCTTAAAAGTCAAGATAAACAGAACGTAAGTTCACATAATTCAGCATACAGACGCACACACACACTCTTACATGCAAAAGCGATCGCTTAGTCGAGCTCTCCACGAACGCGTGACATTCATCATTTCCAAACTCGGAATACATTTTGTTGATACAAATCTTCATAAACTGCCTGTTACTAACCTGCTCTACGCTGTACGCAGCTTCACTCGGCGCCACATATGCTCATGAATTTCTGCCATTTTCTCTGAAAACACTTGTCGATCCTCGGTCCACTCAATGGACTGGACTTGCGTGCCCAGTACTCGTACATTGTACTCCTCCAGAACTCCGGTATTGGTGAGCTGGATTCCGCAGTTCAGCGCCGTCTGTCCGCCAAACGTCAGCAGTACGCCGTCTGGACGCTCACTCTTGATCACCTTAATGAGAAAAAACATATTCATAACTTTCCCATGACATCATCAAAATAACGTGACCAATCAGAAATCATTACATGAGGAACGAGGACTCACAGCTTTTAAAACAATAAAGTGAACTGAGTGACTATGTTGTATTGCAACGAATGGCTTTCTTAAAAGTTTTATATCATGTTAGTGGATTGTGTGGTCCAGTGGTAGAGCGTTGCACTTCAGATTGGGGGGCAGTAGGTTTGATTCTCACCATGGCCATGTTATTTATCCTGGAGCAAGATAATTAATCCACATTCATTGGTACTGATTCTACCCAGGAAGCCATCGAGAGTGTAAGTTGCAAGAACCTGTTTCGAAAATGATGTATAAGAATTGAATTGAAATAGGTTTTAAGGCGCACCAACACATGAAAAGGTTATATGGCGCCTAACAGGCATGAACATGCAGGCTCATCCTCCATGTACATCGAGATAAAATATGGAAAATTGGCCTAGAACCTTCTCACCCTGAACTGCAGAGTTGCTGTAAATTCTACTTTGATGTCTGTACCGTGGCTATGTTGAACCAAGACTTACCTGTGTGACGTACTCCAGAGTGATGGGCAGGAAGTATGTTTTCTCTGCCATGCCCTTTGATGTCTGTACCGTGGCAATGTTGAACCAAGACTTACCTGTGTGACATACTCCAGCGTGATGGGCAGGAAGTATGTTTTCTCTGCCATGCCCTTTGATGTCTGTACCGTGGCTATGTTGAACCAAGACTTACCTGTGTGACGTACTCCAGCGTGATAGGCAGGAAGTAGGTTTTCTCTGCCATGCCCTTTGATGTCTGTACCGTGGCTATGTTGAACCAAGACTTACCTGTGTGACGTACTCCAGCGTGATAGGCAGGAAGTAGGTTTTCTCTGCCATGCCCTTTGATGTCTGTACCGTGGCTATGTTGAACCAAGACTTACCTGTGTGACGTACTCCAGAGTGATGGGCAGGAAGTATGTTTTCTCTGCCATGCCCTTTGATGTCTGTACCGTGGCAATGTTGAACCAAGACTTACCTGTGTGACATACTCCAGCGTGATGGGCAGGAAGTATGTTTTCTCTGCCATGCCCTTTGATGTCTGTACCGTGGCAATGTTGGGGTTGATGAGAACCGTCTGTACCCCCTCTTCCTTCAGGGCCTTTATCGCCTGTAGGAGGAAAAGTGGAAATAATACAAATCATTCAGCGTTAAAATAGAACATGTGAATATATAGGGTACATATTGTAAAAGGGTTCTTTTCTTTTGCAATTAAACTTTCTTTCATTCCTATTTTATACTATGCTTGAAACCTCGCCTCTCACTGCTGCGTGTTCGTAATTGAGAAAGTGGGTATATAGCATACAGTACTGGTTCTATCCATGAACAAGAAATGTTTGTAAAACATAATATGCCCCCCCCCCCCCCCCCCCCCCCCCCACTTGAACAACCATGACATAAACATTACTGCCAAGTTGTGACTGCCACCTGTTTTTGAGCTATGGAAGCCAAGCAATTTTTAGTGAGTCTTCACATATACATAGTGTCAGTGTGTGTGTGTGTGTGTGTGTATAGTTCTAAGGTTTATAGTCCCTCCACCAACAAACTGAATCATAGTATATCATTATACAATTATGGACTTTTCAGCTGTTATACATGATGTGATATGCACCAAAAAAATCATTATTGACC
>JAWPHD010025146.1:0-17123 GCA_037043455.1 Cyrtodaria siliqua | reverse complement strand
ACGCATCTATATTCCGTTCTTTCGCATATATATTCAGTTTTACGCATACATATTCAGTTCTTATGCATATATATTCATTTCTTATGCATATATGTTCAGTTCTAACGCATATATATTCAGTTTTACGCATATATATTCAGTTCTGACGCATATATATTCAGTCCTTACACATATATATTCAGTTCTTACACATATATATTCCGTTCTTACGCATATATATTCATTCCTTACACATAAATGTTACGTTCTTACGCATATATATTCAGTTTTACGCTTATATATTCAGTTCTTACGCATATATATTCAGTTCTTACACATATATATTCAGTTCTTACACATATATATTCAGTCCTTAAACATATATATTCAGTTTTAACACATATATATTCAGTTCTTACACATATATATATTCACTTCTTACACATATATATTCCGTTCTTACAAATATATATTTAGTTCTTACACATATATATTCAGTTCTTACACATATATATTCCGTTCTTACACATATATATTCAGTTCTTACACATATATATTCCGTTCTTACACAAATATAATCCGTTCTTACACATATATATTCCGTTGTTACACATATATTCCGTTCTTACACATATATATTCAGTTCTTACGCATATATATTCAGTTCTTACGCATATATATTCCGTTCTTACACATATATATTCCGTTCTTACACATATATTACGTTCTTACACATATATATATTCCGTTCTTACACATATATATTCCGTTCTTACACATATATATTCAGTTCTTACACACATATATTCACTTCTTACACATATATATTCCGTTCTTACACATATATATTCCGTTCTTACACATATATATTCCGTTCTTAAAAGTACATATTCCGTTCTTACACATATATATTCCGTTCTTACACATATATATTCCGTTCTTACACGTACATATTGCGTTCTTAGACATATATATTTGGTTCTTATTGATATATATTCCGTTCTTACGCATATATATTCAGTTCTTACGCATATATATTCAGTTCTTACGCACATATATTCAGTTCTTACAGATATATATTCAGTTCTTACGCATATATATTCATTTCTTACACATATATGTTCAGTTCTTATACATATATATTCCGTTCTTACACGTATATATTCCTTTCTTACACATATATATTCCGTTCTTACACATATATATTCACTTCTTACACATATATATTCAGTTCTTACACATATATATTCCGTTCTTGCACATATATACACATATATATTCCGTTCTTACACATATATATTCCGTTCTTACACGTACATATTCCGTTCTTACACATATATATTCCGTTCTTACACATATATATTCAGTTCTTACACATATATTCAGTTCTTACGCATATATATTCAGTTCTTGCACATATATATTCAGTTCTTACACATATATTCAGTTCTTACTCTTATATATTCAGTTCTTACACATATAAATTCCGTTGTTACACATATTTATTCCGTTCTTACACATATATATTCCGTTCTTACACATATATACTCAGTTCTTACACATATATATTCACTTCTTACACATATATATTCCGTTCTTACAAATATATATTCCGTTCTTACACTTACATATTCCGTTCTTACACATATATATTCAGTTCTTACGCATATATATTCAGTTCTTACGCATATATATTCATTTCTTACACATATATGTTCAGTTCTTATACATATATATTCCGTTCTTACACGTATATATTCCTTTCTTACACATATATATTCCTTTCTTACAAATATATATTCACTTCTTACACATATTTATTCACTTCTTACACATATATATTCCGTTCTTACACATATATACACATATATATTCCGTTCTTACACATATATATTCCGTTCTTACACGTACATATTCCGTTCTTACACATATATACTCCGTTCTTACACATATATATTCCGTTCTTACGCATATATATTCAGTTCTTACACATATATTCAGTTCTTACAGATATATATTCAGTTCTTACGCATATATATTCAGTTCTTACGCATATATATTCATTTCTTTCACATATATGTTCAGTTCTTATACATATATATTCCGTTCATAAACGTATATATTCCTTTCTTACACATATATATTCCGTTCTTACACATATATATTCACTTCTTACACATATATATTCACTTCTTACACATATATATTCCGTTCTTACACATATATACACATATATATTCCGTTCTTACACATATATATTCCGTTCTTACACGTACATATTCCGTTCTTACACATATATATTCCGTTCTTACACATATATATTCAGTTCTTACACACATATATTCAGTTTCTTACAAATATATATTCAGTTCTTACACATATATATTCAGTTCTTACACACATATATATTCCGTTCTTACATATATATTCCGTTCTTACACATATATATTCCGTTCTTACACGTATATATTCCGTTCTTACACATATATATTCCGTTCTTACAAATATATATTCAGTTCTTACACATATATATTCTGTTCTTACACGTATATATTCCGCTCTTACACATATATATTCCGTTCTTACAAATATATATTCAGGTCCTACGCATATATATTCCGTTCTTACACATATATATTCAGTTCTTACGCATATATATTCAGTTCTTACGCATATATATTCATTTCTTACACATATATGTTCAGTTCTAACGCATATATATTCAGTTTTACGCATATATATTCCGTTCTTACGCATATATATTCAGTTCTTACACATATATATTCCGTTCTTACACATATATACACATATATATTCCGTTCTTACACATATATATTCCGTTCTTACACGTACATATTCCGTTCTTACACATATATATTCCGTTCTTACACATATATATTCAGTTCTTACACATATATTCAGTTCTTACGCATATATATTCAGTTCTTGCACATATATATTCAGTTCTTACACATATATATTCAGTTCTTACTCTTATATATTCAATTCTTACACATATATATTCCGTTGTTACACATATTTATTCCGTTCTTACACATATATATTCCGTTCTTACACATATATACTCAGTTCTTACACATATATATTCACTTCTTACACATATATATTCCGTTCTTACAAATATATATTCCGTTCTTACACTTACATATTCCGTTCTTACACATATATATTCAGTTCTTACGCATATATATTCAGTTCAGACGCATATATATTCACTTCTTACACATATATATTCCGTTCTTACACATAAATACACATATATATTCCGTTCTTACACATATATATTCCGTTCTTACACGTACATATTCCGTTCTTACACATATATATTCCGTTCTTACACATATATATTCCGTTCTTACGCATATATATTCAGTTCTTACACATATATTCAGTTCTTACAGATATATATTCATTTCTTACGCATATATATTCAGTTCTTACGCATATATATTCATTTCTTACACATATATGTTCAGTTCTTATACATATATATTCCGTTCTTACACGTATATAATCCTTTCTTACACATATATATTCCGTTCTTACACATATATATTCACTTCTTACACATATATATTCAGTTCTTACACATATATATTCCGTTCTTACACATATATACACATATATATTCCGTTCTTACACATATATATTCCGTTCTTACACGTACATATTCCGTTCTTACACATATATATTCCGTTCTTACACATATATATTCAGTTCTTACACACATATATTCAGTTTCTTACAAATATATATTCAGTTCTTACACATATATATTCAGTTCTTACACACATATATATTCCGTTCTTACATATATATTCCGTTCTTACACATATATATTCCGTTCTTACACGTATATATTCCGTTCTTACACATATATATTCCGTTCTTACAAATATATATTCAGTTCTTACACATATATATTCTGTTCTTACACGTATATATTCCGTTCTTACACATATATATTCCGTTCTTACAAATATATATTCAGTTCCTACGCATATATATTCCGTTCTTACACATATATATTCAGTTCTTACGCATATATATTCAGTTCTTACGCATATATATTCATTTCTTACACATATATGTTCAGTTCTAACGCATATATATTCAGTTTTACGCATATATATTCCGTTCTTACGCATATATATTCAGTTCTTACACATATATATTCAGTTCTTACACATATATATTCCGTTATTACACATATTTATTCCGTTCTTACACATATATATTCCGTTCTTACACATATATATTCTAATCTTACAAATATATATTCAATTCTTACACATATATACTCCGTTCTTACACATATATATTCAGTTCTTTCACATATATATTCAGTTCTTACGTATATATATTCAGTTCTTACGCATATATATTCAGTTCTTACGCATATATATTCATTTCTTTCACATGTATGTTCAGTTCTTACACATATATCTTCCGTTCTTACACGTACATATTTCGTTCTTACCCATATATATTCCGTTATTACACATATATATTCCGTTCTTACGCATATATATTCCGTTCTTACGCATATATATTCAGTTTTTACGCATAAATATTCAGTTCTTACACATATATATTCAGTTCGTACACATATATATTCAGTTCTTACACATATATATTCCATTCTTACACATATTTATTCCGTTCTTACACATATATATTCCGTTCTTACACATATATTTTCCGTTCTTACACATATATTCCGTTCTTACGCATATATATTCCGTTCTTAAAAGTACATATTCCGTTCTTACACATATATATTCCGTTCTTACACATATATTTTCCGTTCTTACACGTACATATTGCGTTCTTACACATATATATTCCGTTCTTATTGATGTATATTCCGTTCTTACGCATATATATTCAGTTCTTACAAATATATATTCAGTTCTTACACATATATTCAGTTCTTACAGATATATATTCAGTTCTTACGCATATATATTCAGTTCTTACGCATATATATTCAGTTCTTACGCATATATATTCATTTCTTACACATATATGTTCAGTTCTTATACATATATATTCCGTTGTTACACGTATATATTCCTTTTTTACACATATATATTCCGTTCTTACACATATATATTCACTTCTTACACATATATATTCAGTTCTTACGCATATATATCGTTCTTACACATATATATTCCGTTCTTACACATATATTCCGTTCTTACGCATATATATTCCGTTCTTTCGCATATATATTCAGTTTTACGCATATATATTCAGTTCTTACGCATATATATTCATTTCTTATACATATATGTTCAGTTCTAACGCATATATATTCTGTTTTACGCATATATATTCAGTTCTGACGCATATATATTCAGTCCTTACACATATATATTCAGTTCTTACACATATATATTCCGTTCTTACACATATATATTCAGTTCTTACGCATATATATTCACTCCTTACACATAAATGTTCAGTTCTTACGCATACATATTCAGTTTTACGCTTATATATTCAGTTCTTACGCATATATATTCAGTTCTTACACATATATATTCAGTTCTTACACATATATATTCAGTCCTTAAACATATATATTCAGTTTTAACACATATATATTCAGTTCTTACACATACATATTCACTTCTTACACATATATATTCCGTTCTTACAAATATATATTTAGTTCTTACACATATATATTCAGTTCTTACACATATATATTCCGTTCTTACACATATATATTCCGTTGTTACACATATATATTCCGTTCTTACACATATATATTCAGTTCTTACGCATATATATTCAGTTCTTACGCATATATATTCCGTTCTTACACATATATATTCCGTTCTTACACATATATTACGTTCTTACACATATATATATTCCGTTCTTACACATATATATTCCGTTCTTACACATATATATTCAGTTCTTACACACATATATTCACTTCTTACACATATATATTCCGTTCTTACACATATATATTCCGTTCTTACACATATATATTCCGTTCTTAAAAGTACATATTCCGTTCTTACACATATATATTCCGTTCTTACACATATATATTCCGTTCTTACACGTACATATTGCGTTCTTACACATATATATTTGGTTCTTATTGATATATATTCCGTTCTTACGCATATATATTCAGTTCTTTCGCATATATATTCAGTTCTTACGCACATATATTCAGTTCTTACAGATATATATTCAGTTCTTACGCATATATATTCAGTTCTTACGCATATATATTCAGTTCTTACGCATATATATTCATTTTTTACACATATATGTTCAGTTCTTATACATATATATTCCGTTCTTACACGTATATATTCCTTTCTTACACATATATATTCTGTTCTTACACATATATATTCACTTCTTACACATATATATTCAGTTCTTACACATATATATTCCGTTCTTACACATATATACACATATATATTCCGTTCTTACACATATATATTCCGTTCTTACACGTACATATTCCGTTCTTACACATATATATTCCGTTCTTACACATATATATTCAGTTCTTACACATATATTCAGTTCTTACGCATATATATTCAGTTCTTGCACATATATATTCAGTTCTTACACATATATATTCAGTTCTTACTCTTATATATTCAGTTCTTACAGATATATATTCCGTTGTTACACATATTTATTCCGTTCTTACACATATATATTCCGTTCTTACACATATATACTCAGTTCTTACACATATATATTCACTTCTTACACATATATATTCCGTTCTTACAAATATATATTCCGTTCTTACACTTACATATTCCGTTCTTACACATATATATTCAGTTCTTACGCATATATATTCAGTTCTTACGCATATATATTCATTTCTTACACATATATGTTCAGTTCTTATACATATATATTCCGCTCTTACACGTATATATTCCTTTCTTACACATATATAGTCCGTTCTTACAAATATATATTCACTTCTTACACATATATATTCACTTCTTACACATATATATTCCGTTCTTACACATATATACACATATATATTCCGTTCTTACACATATATATTCCGTTCTTACACGTACATATTCCGTTCTTACACATATATATTCCGTTCTTACACATATATATTCCGTTCTTACGCATATATATTCAGTTCTTACACATATATTCAGTTCTTACAGCTATATATTCAGTTCTTATACATATATATTCCGTTCTTACACGTATATATTCCTTTCTTACACATATATATTCCGTTCTTACACATATATATTCACTTCTTACACATATATATTCAGTTCTTACACATATATATTCCGTTCTTACACATATATACACATATATATTCCGTTCTTACACATATATATTCCGTTCTTACACGTACATATTCGTTCTTACACATATATATTCCGTTCTTACACATATATATTCAGTTCTTACACATATATTCAGTTCTTAAGCATACATATTCAGTTCTTGCACATATATATTCAGTTCTTACACATATATATTCAGTTCTTACACATATATATTC
Source organism: Cyrtodaria siliqua (assembly GCA_037043455.1). Taxonomy (NCBI): domain Eukaryota; kingdom Metazoa; phylum Mollusca; class Bivalvia; order Adapedonta; family Hiatellidae; genus Cyrtodaria; species Cyrtodaria siliqua. The sequence continues at coordinate 9,574 of JAWPHD010025146.1, read as the reverse complement.
AGTTCTTACACATATATATTCAGTTTCTTACGCATATATATTCAGTTCTTACGCATATATATTCAGTTCTTAGGCATATATATTCATTTCTTTCACATATATGTTCAGTTCTTACACATATATATTCCGTTCTTACACGTACATATTTCGTTCTTACACATATATATCCGTTCTTACAAATATATATTCCGTTCTTACACATATATATTCAGTTCTTACACATATATATTCAGTTCTTACACATATATATTCAGTTCTTACACATATATATTCAGTTCTTACACATATATATTCCGTTCTTACACATATATACACATATATATTCCGTTCTTACACATATATATTCCGTTCTTACACGTACATATTCCGTTCTTACACATATATATTCTGTTCTTACACATATATATTCAGTTCTTACACATATATTCAGTTCTTACGCATATATATTCAGTTCTTACACATATATATTCAGTTCTTACACATATATATTCAGTTCTTACTCTTATATATTCAGTTCTTACACATATATATTCCGTTCTTACACATATTTATTCCGTTCTTACACATATATATTCCGTTCTTACACATATATATTCAGTTCTTACACATATATATTCACTTCTTACACATATATATTCCGATCTTACAAATATATATTCCGTTCTTACATGTACATATTCAGTTCTTACACATATATATTCCGTTCTTAACACATATATATTCCGTTCTTACGAATACATATTCATTTCTTATGCATATATATTCAGTTTTTACACATATATATTCAGTTCTTACACATATATATTCAGTTCTTACACATATATATTCCATTCTTACACATATTTATTCCGTTCTTACACATATATATTCAGTTCTTACGCATATTTATTCATTCCTTACACATATATGTTCAGTTCTTACGCATATATCTTCAGTTTTACGCTTATATATTCAGTTCTTACGCATATATATTCAGTTCTTACGCATATATATTCATTCCTTACACATATATGTTCAGTTCTTACGCATATATATTCAGTTTTACGCTTATATATTCAGTTCTTACGCATATATATTCAGTTCTGACACATATATATTCAGTTCTTACACATATATATTCAGTCCTTACACATATATATTCAGTTTTAACACATATATATTCAGTTCTTACACATATATATTCACTTCTTACACATATATATTCCATTCTTACACATATATATTTAGTTCTTACACATATTATTCAGTTCTTACACATATATATTCCGTTCTTACACATATATATTCACTTCTTACACATATATATTCCGTTCTTACACATATATATTCCGTTCTTACACATATATATTCCGTTCATACACATATATATTCCGTTCTTACACATATATATTCAGTTCTTACGCATATATATTCAGTTCTTACGCATATATATTCCGTTGTTACACGTATATATTCCTTTCTTACACATATATATTCCGTTCTTACACATATTTATTCCGTTCTTACACATATATATTCCGTTCTTACACATATATATTCAATTCTTACACATATATATTCACTTCTTACACATATATATTCCGATCTTACAAATATATATTCCGTTCTTACACGTACATATTCCGTTCTTACACATATATATTCCGTTCTTACACTTATATATTCAGTTCTTACGAATACATATTCATTTCTTATGCATATATATTCAGTTTTTACACATATATATTCAGTTCTTACACATATATATTCAGTTCTTACACATATATATTCCATTCTTACACATATTTATTCGTTCTTACACATATATATTCAGTTCTTACGCATATTTATTCATTCCTTACACATATATGTTCAGTTCTTACGCATATATATTCAGTTTTACGCTTATATATTCAGTTCTTACGCATATATATTCAGTTCTGACACATATATATTCAATTCTTACACATATATATTCAGTCCTTACACATATATTCAGTTTTAACACATATATATTCAGTACTTACACATATATATTCAGTTCTTACACATATATATTCCATTCTTACACATATATATTTAGTTCTTACACATATATATTCAGTTCTTACACATATATATTCCGTTCTTACACATATATATTCAGTTCTTACAAATATATAATCCGTTCTTACACATATATATTCCGTTCTTACACATATATATTCCGTTCTTACACATATATATTCCGTTCTTACACATATATATTCAGTTCTTACGCATATATATTCAGTTCTTACGCATATATATTCCGTTCTGATACATATATATTCCGTTCTTACACATATATACCGTTCTTACACATATATATATTCCGTTCTTACACATATATATTCCGTTCTTACACATATATATTTAGTTCTTACACACATATATTCACTTCTTACACATATATATTCCGTTCTTACACATATATATTCCGTTCTTACACATATATATTCCGTTCTTAAAAGTACATATTCCGTTCTTACACATATATATTCCGTTCTACACATATATATTCCGTTCTTAAAAGTACATATTCCGTTCTTACACATATATATTCCGTTCTTACACATATATTTTTCCGTTCTTACACGTACATATTGCGTTCATACACATATATATTCCGTTCTTATTGATATATATTCAGTTCTAACGCATATATATTCAGTTCTTACAAATATATATTCAGTTCTTACACATATATTCAGTTCTTACAGATATATATTCAGTTCTTACGCATATATATTTAGTTCTTACGCATATATATTCAGTTCTTACGCATATATATTCATTTCTTACACATATATGTTCAGTTCTTTTACATATATATTCCGTTGTTACACGTATATATTCCTTTCTTACACATATATATTCCGTTCTTACACATATATATACACTTCTTACACATATATATTCCGTTCTTACACATATATATTCCGTTCTTACACATATATACACATATATATTCCGTTCTTACACATATATATTCCGTTCTTACACGTACATATTCCGTTCTTACACATATATATTCCGTTCTTACACATATATATTCAGTTCGTACACATATATTCAGTTCTTACGTATATATTTTCAGTTCTGGCACATATATATTCAGTTCTTACACATGTATATTCAGTTCTTACTCTTATATATTCAGTTCTTACACATATATATTTCGTTCTTACACATATTTATTCAGTTCTTACACATATATATTCCGTTCTTACACATATATATTCAGTTCTTACACTTATATATTCACTTCTTACACATATATATTCCATTCTTACAAATATATATTCCGTTCTTACACATATATATTCCGTTCTTACGAATACATATTCATTTCTTATGCATATATATTCAGTTTTTACACATATATATTCAGTTCTTACAGATATATATTCAGTTCTTACGCATATATATTCAGTTCTTACGCATATATATTCATTTCTTACATATATATGTTCAGTTCTTACACATATATATTCCGTTCTTACACGTACATATTCCGTTCTTACACATATATATTCGGTTCTTACGCATATATATTCCGTTCTTACGCATATATATTATATATTCAGTTCTTACACATATATATTCACTTCTTACACATATATATTCAGTTCTTACACATATATATTGACTTCTTACAAATATACATTCAGTTCTTACATATATATATTCAGTTTTTACACATATATTCAGTTCTTACAGATATATATTCAGTTCTTACGCATATATATTTAGTTCTTACGCATATATATTCAGTTCTTACGCATATATATTCAATTCTTACACATATATGTTCAGTTCTTATACATATATATTCCGTTGTTACACGTATATATTCCTTTCTTACACATATATATTCCGTTCTTACACATATATATTCACTTCTTACACATATATATTCAGTTCTTACACATATATATTCCGTTCTTACACATATATACACATATATATTCCGTTCTTACACATATATATCCGTTCTTACACGTACATATTCCGTTCTTACACATATATAATTCCGTCTTACACATATATATTCAGTTCGTACACATATATTCAGTTCTTACGCATATATATTCAGTTCTTGCACATATATATTCAGTTCTTACACATATATATTCAGTTCTTACTCTTATATATTCAGTTCTTACACATATATATTCGTTCTTACACATATTTTATTCCGTTCTTACACATATATATTCCGTTCTTACACATATATATTCAGTTCTTACACTTATATATTCACTTCTTACACATATATATTCCATTCTTACAAATATATATTCCGTTCTTACACATATATATTCCGTTCTTACGAATACATATTTCATTTCTTATGCATATATATTCAGTTTTACACATATATATTCAGTTCTTACAGATATATATTCAGTTCTTTCGCATATATATCCAGTTCTTACGCATATATATTCATTTCTTACATATATATGTTCAGTTCTTACACATATATATTCCGTTCTTACACGTACATATTCCGTTCTTACACATATATATTCGGTTCTTACACATATATATTCCGTTCTTACACATATATATTCAGTTCTTACACATATATATTCACTTCTTGCACATATATATTCAGTTCTTACACATATATATTGACTTCTTACAAATATACATTCAGTTCTTACATATAATATTCAGTTCTTACACATATATATTCAGTTCTTACAAAGATATATTCCGTTCATACACACATATATTCCGTTCTTACACATATATGTATTCCGTTCTTACACATATATATTCAGTTCTTACACATATATATTCACTTCTTACACATATATATTCCGTTTTTTACACATATATATTCCGTTCTTACACGTACATATTCCGTTCTTACACATATATATTCCGTTCTTACTCATATATATTCGTTCTTACTCATATATATTCCGTTCTTACGCATATATATTCAGTTCTTACGCAAATATATTCAGTTCTTACACATATATTTCAGTTCTTACAGATATATATTCAGTTCTTACGCAAATATATTCAGTTCTTACGCATATATATTCAGTTCTTACACATATATATTCAGTTCTTACACATATATTCACTTCTTACACATATATAATTCAGTTCTTACACATATATATTGACTTCTTACAAATATACATTCAGTTCTTACATATAATATTCAGTTCTTACACATATATATTCAGTTCTTACAAAGATATATTCCGTTCATACACACATATATTCCGTTCTTACACATATATATATTCCGTTCTTACACATATATATTCAGTTCTTACACATATATATTCACTTCTTACACATATATATTCCGTTTTTACACATATATATTCCGTTCTTACACGTACATATTCCGTTCTTACACATATATATTCCGTTCTTTACTCATATATATTCTCGCTTACTCATATATATTCCGTTCTTACGCATATATATTCAGTTCTTACGCAAATATATTCAGTTCTTACACATATATTCAGTTCTTACAGATATATATTCAGTTCTTACGCAAATATATTCAGTTCTTACGCATATATATTCAGTTCTTACACATATATATTCAGTTCTTACACATATATATTCAGTTCTTACGCATATATATTCATTCCTTACACATATATGTTCAGTTCTTACGCATATATATTCAGTTTTACGCTTATATATTCAGTTCTTACGCATATATATTCAGTTCTGACACATATATATTCAATTCTTACACATATATATTCAGTCCTTACACAATATATATTCAGTTTTAACACATATATATTCAGTTCTTACACATATATATCACTTCTTACACATATATATTCCATTCTTACACATATATATTTAGTTCAGTTCTTACACATATATATTCCGTTCTTACACATATATATTCAGTTCTTACACATATATATTCCGTTCTTACACATATATATTCCGTTCTTACACATATATATTTCGTTCTTACACATATATATTTAGTTCTTACACACATATATTCACTTCTTACACATATATATTCCGTTCTTTACACATATATATTCCGTTCTTACACATATATATTCCGTTCTTAAAAGTACATATTCCGTTCTTACACATATATATTCCGTTCTTACACATATATATTCCGTTCTTAAAAGTACATATTCCGTTCTTACACATATATTTTCAGTTCTTACACGTACATATTGCGTTCTTACACATATATATTTGGTTCTTATTGATATATATTCCGTTCTTACGCATATATATTCAGTTCTTACGCATATATATTCAGTTCTTACGCACATATATTCAGTTCTTACAGATATATATTCAGTTCTTACGCATATATATTCAGTTCTTACGCATATATATTCAGTTCTTACGCATATATATTCATTTCTTTACACATATATATTCACTTCTTACAACATATATATTCCGTTCTTACACATATATATTCAGTTTCTTACACATATATATTCAGTTTTTACACATATATATTAAGTTCTTACACATATATATTCAGTTCCTTACACATATATATTCAGTACTATATATACACATATATATTCCGTTCTTACACATATATATTCCGTTCTTACACGTACATATTCCGTTCTTACACATATATATTCCGTTCTTACACATATATATTCAGTTCTTACACATATATTCAGTTCTTACGCATATATATTCAGTTCTTGCACATATATATTCAGTTCTTACACATATATATTCAGTTCTTACTCTTATATATTCAGTTCTTACAGATATATATTCCGTTGTTACACATATTTATTCCGTTCTTACACATATATATTCCGTTCTTACACATATATACTCAGTTCTTACACATATATATTCACTTCTTACACATATATATTCCGTTCTTACAAATATATATTCCGTTCTTACACTTACATATTCCGTTCTTACACATATATATTCAGTTCTTACGCATATATATTCAGTTCTTACGCATATATATTCATTTCTTACACATATATGTTCAGTTCTTATACATATATATTCCGCTCTTACACGTATATATTCCTTTCTTACACATATATATTCCGTTCTTACAAATATATATTCACTTCTTACACATATATATTCACTTCTTACACATATATATTCCGTTCTTACACATATATACACATATATATTCCGTTCTTACACATATATATTCCGTTCTTACACGTACATATTCCGTTCTTACACATATATATTCCGTTCTTACACATATATATTCCGTTCTTACGCATATATATTCAGTTCTTACACATATATTCAGTTCTTACAGCTATATATTCAGTTCTTATACATATATATTCCGTTCTTACACGTATATATTCCTTTCTTACACATATATATTCCGTTCTTACACATATATATTCACTTCTTACACATATATATTCAGTTCTTACACATATATATTCCGTTCTTACACATATATACACATATATATTCCGTTCTTACACATATATATTCCGTTCTTACACGTACATATTCCGTTCTTACACATATATATTCCGTTCTTACACATATATATTCAGTTCTTACACATATATTCAGTTCTTACGCATACATATTCAGTTCTTGCACATATATATTCAGTTCTTACACATATATATTCAGTTCTTACACATATATATTCAGTTCTTACACATCTATATTCAGTTCTTACGCATATATATTCAGTTCTTACGCATATATATTCAGTTCTTAGGCATATATATTCATTTCTTTCACATATATGTTCAGTTCTTACACATATATATTCCGTTCTTACACGTACATATTTCGTTCTTACACATATATATTCCGTTTTTACAAATATATATTCCGTTCTTACACATATATATTCAGTTCTTACACATATATATTCAGTTCTTACACATATATATTCAGTTCTTACACATATATATTCAGTTCTTACACATATATATTCCGTTCTTACACATATATACACATATATATTCCGTTCTTACACATATATATTCCGTTCTTACACGTACATATTCGGTTCTTACACATATATATTCTGTTCTTACACATATATATTCAGTTCTTACACATATATTCAGTTCTTACGCATATATATTCAGTTCTTGCACATATATATTCAGTTCTTACACATATATATTCAGTTCTTACTCTTATATATTCAGTTCTTACACATATATATTCAGTTCTTACAGATATATATTCAGTTCTTACACATATATCTTCCGTTCTTATTGATATATATTCCGTTCTTACGCATATATATTCCGTTCTTACATGTACATATTCAGTTCTTACACATATATATTCCGTTCTTACACATATATATTCCGTTCTTACGAATACATATTCATTTCTTATGCATATATATTTAGTTTTTACACATATATATTCAGTTCTTACACATATATATTCAGTTCTTACACATATATATTCCATTCTTACACATATTTATTCCGTTCTTACACATATATATTCAGTTCTTACGCATATTTATTCATTCCTTACACATATATGTTCAGTTCTTACGCATATATCTTCAGTTTTACGCTTATATATTCAGTTCTTACGCATATATATTCAGTTCTTACGCATATATATTCATTCCTTACACATATATGTTCAGTTCTTACGCATATTTATTCAGTTTTACGCTTATATATTCAGTTCTTACGCATATATATTCAGTTCTGACACATATATATTCAGTTCTTACACATATATATTCAGTCCTTACACATATATATTCAGTTTTAACACATATATATTCAGTTCTTACACATATATATTCACTTCTTACACATATATATTCCATTCTTACACATATATATTTAGTTCTTACACATATATATTCAGTTCTTACGCATATATATTCCGTTGTTACACGTATATATTCCTTTCTTACACATATATATTCCGTTCTTACACATATTTATTCCGTTCTTACACATATATATTCCGTTCTTACACATATATATTCAATTCTTACACATATATATTCACTTCTTACACATATATATTCCGATCTTACAAATATATATTCCGTTCTTACACGTACATATTCCGTTCTTACACATATATATTCCGTTCTTACACTTATATATTCAGTTCTTACGAATACATATTCATTTCTTATGCATATATATTCAGTTTTTACACATATATATACAGTTCTTACACATATATATTCAGTTCTTACACATATATATTCCATTCTTACACATATTTATTCCGTTCTTACACATATATATTCAGTTCTTACGCATATTTATTCATTCCTTACACATATATGTTCAGTTCTTACGCATATATATTCAGTTTTACGCTTATATATTCAGTTCTTACGCATATATATTCAGTTCTGACACATATATATTCAATTCTTACACATATATATTCAGTCCTTACACATATATATTCAGTTTTAACACATATATATTCAGTTCTTACACATATATATTCAGTTCTTACACATATATATTCCATTCTTACACATATATATTTAGTTCTTACACATATATATTCAGTTCTTACACATATATATTCCGTTCTTACACATATATATTCAGTTCTTACA